>APFE030398697.1:46408-68136 GCA_000404065.3 Pinus taeda
GACCAGACATTGCACATGCAGTGGGAGTATTGAGCAGGTTTATGTCAAAACCAGGGAAGGAGCACTGGACAACAATGAAGCGGGTTTTCAGGTATTTGTGTGGCACCAGTGATTATGGTTTGTGCTACCAAGGAAGACGAGGATTGGACAGAGTGTTGGATATTCGTGGCTTTGTTGATGCTGACTCGGCTAGAGATCTGGATCAGAGAAGATCTACAAGTGGGTATGTGTTTAACCTATTTGGAGGTGCAGTCAGTTGGATGAGTAAGAAACAATCTATAATGGCACTATCAACTACAGAGGCAGAATACATGGCAGCCACTCATGCAAGAAAGGAAGCAGTTTGGTTGTAGAGATTGTGTTCGAGTATGGGGTTAGTACAAGAAGCTATAAGGATAGACTGTGACAGCCAAAGTGCAACTTTCTTGGCAAAGAACCCTGCAAATCATTCAAAGACAAAGCACATTGATGTTCAGTATCACTTTGTGAGAGATATGATAGAAGACAAAAAGGTGTTGCTAGTAAAGGTGGACACTTTGAAGAATACTGCAAATGCATTGACAAAATCTGTGAGTTCTGAGAAGTTCTCTTGGTGTAGATAAAAAATGGGCATTCCAGGGCTGGATAAATGACTAAGATCTCCTATGGCCCCATGTGGAAAGGAAAAAACAAGTGAGAGAATGTTGGGTTGTGTTATATTATTTCCACAACTAGACCACATAGTTAACTAGGGGGCTAGAGGGGGGTGGAGCCTCCCCTTCATTTCTCCGATTGCACAATGGGGGGATCATAGGGGGTTTAAGGGGGATAGGTAGCCCCCCTCTATGGGGTCTGGGGTAGTGCCCCAGGAAAAAAAAAATTGGACCCTATATTAGGTTGGGCAGACCTACCTATGGTTTTGTGCATGGTTTTCGCACATGATTTTGGATGCGATGGTTTTCAGTCCATGGTATTGGATGCTTCGGCATGTATAAATATGTATTGTAACTTCAAAAGGAAAATAATGAAAAATCAAGTTGGTAGTCCCAGTTTTGGTATCCAGGGGGAAATCTCTGTGTATATGTGTTTTATGTGTTATGCTCTCACATTGTTTATTTTTTGTTGTTAGAATTCGTATGCAAGTAATTTTTGTACGGGGTTAAAACCTACAGGATGATCCATGCACACACTTGGCCAAATGGGCTCAGGCTTATGGAGAGGAGCCCGAACCTGAATAGGTGCACTTGTTTTTCATACCCTGTATGTCATCCCGATGAACTAGTACTTAGAAACAGAGCTTCACCATGGTACAGGTGAATGGGATATTCTCTGCGAGGGATTCATAATGACATTTAGCTTTGAAGATGGGTTTGATTGTATTGATGAGGCACTACAAGAAGTAAAAGTAGTAATCTTTAGGATACCGCAAGGTCCCTTGGACCTTATTCAACCCGATTGGACTACTCAGATGAGTCATGCGTTGGAATGCTATAACGTAATTGCTAAAGAAGAAGATGAGGATCCGTGAAAAGTTAACATCCTTGAAGCAGAAGGTCACCACGAGGTTGAAGGATTGCAGATTGAGAATCTTGATATAATTGCACCACTAAAAACGAAACAGGTAAATATTGGTATGGAGGCAGAGCCCAAATTGGTGAAGATTAGAGACTACTGGGATGACGCGACGGTGGATAAGGTCACTGAATTGCTTCGTGAATACCAAGATTTGTTCCCTACCAAGTTTACAGTTCTAAAAGGGATAATCGGGGACCTAGGTGTTATGGAGATCATGTTGAAGCCTGACATGAAGCCGGTTAAGCAAAGACCTTACCATCTCAATCCGAAGTATAAGGAGAAGGTTCGCTTAGAGTTAGACAAGATGCTCGCAGTAGGCATCATTGAGCCTATGGAAGAATCTGATTGGGTAAGCCTAATGGTGGTACAAGAGAAGAAGTAAAAGGATGAAATAAGGATATGCGTAGATCTCAGGAAGTTGAATTACGCTTGTGCACATGATCCTTTCCCGAATTTGTTCACTAATGAAGTGTTGGACAATGTAGGTGGCCAGGAAGCTTATTCCTTCACTGATGGGTTCTCTAGTTCCCATCATAGCAAAATCGTGCTGGAGGATAGGAGTAAGACAACCTTCGCAACTGAGTGGGGGTGTTTTTAGTACACTGTAATGCCTTTTAGATTGAAGAATGTGCCTATGATTTTCTCGTGTGTGGTTGTTGCGATGTTCAAGGGATTTATTCACAAGTTCCTAGAAGTGTACTTTGATGACTGGACTATGTTTGGGCTGGTGAAGCGTCATGTGGCAAGCTTGCGCCTGATGCTAGATACCTGTCGAAGATACCAGATCATGCTCAATCTAAAGAAGTGCCTATTTTGTGTTCCTTTTGGGACCCTGCTGGGTCATGTGGTTCGTAGATAGGGACTAATGGTAGATCCTGTGAAGATTATGGTGATACCTAACCCGAAAGTGCCGAGGAGTGTGAAACAGCTGCATGCTACCCCAGGACATACTGGATATTATAGAAAGTTTATCAAAGGCTATGCCCAGATCACCGCACCTATGGAGAAGTTATTGAAAAAGGATGTCAGGTTCTGTTAGAATGAGGACTGTAAGAAAAGCTTGGATGTATTGAAGGAAAAGATGGTCATCGCGCCGATTTTAGTCTTCCCGAATTGGAAGAAGGAGTTCCATGTACATGTTGACGTGTCATGTAGAGCATTGGGAGCAGTACTGACACAGGCTGGCGGAGGAGACTTGGACCATCCTATAGCGTTCGCAAGCAAAAGGTTATCCAAGGCAGAGAAGAACTATTCCACCACTGAGCGTGAAGGGTTAGCCATGGTATACGCGGTACAAAAGTTTAGACACTATTTGCTGGGTGGCCATTTTAAGATGTATACAGATCATTCCACATTGAAATACCTGGTCAATAATCCTGTGTTGGGGGGGAGGATATGCAGGTGGTTTTTGTTGTTCCAGGATTATGATTTTGAAGTGATTGTGAAACCTGGACGAATGAACGCGAGACCATACCATCTATCGCGCATCGAAACAGGGGAGGAGCCCACTAATTTGGAAGAAGGATTTCCTGACGCGTAGCTATTTGCAGTGCGTGTTGTGGATGGTCATTAACGAAGATATCATACACTTCCTAACGATAGGAACTGCCCCAGAAGGTTACACCTTCCAGCAGAAGAAGGAGTTAGTGATGTGCACGACAAACTTTTATGTGATTATCGGGCATCTGTACAAAATGGATTTTTATGAGATATTGTGACAATATGTACCAGAGTTTGAAAGAAGTAGTATCCTTGTGGACACTCATGGGGGCACCATGAGAGGACATTATGCAAGGAGAGAGATTGTGCAGAAGATTCTATGCGCAGGGTTGTGGTGGCCAACCCTCCATCAGGATTCAGAAGCGTACTGAAAAGAATGTGATGTATGTCAAAGGATTGGAAGACCCTCGCAGAGGGATGAATTGCCTTTGAATCCACAGATGACATTACAACCCTTTGAAAAATGGGTTGTAGATTTTGTGGGACCCTTTCATCCCTAAGGGAGGAAGACGAGAGCGAGGTACATTATCACCACGACGGAGTATTTGACTCGATGGGTGGAGGCACAACCTATAAAGGATTGTATAGGCACAAATACTGTGAAGTTCCTCTTTGAGTATGTATTGACGCAATTCGGGTGTCCAAATATATTGATGAGTGATCACTAGAAAAGCACACCTTATCACCCGCAGGCTAACGAGATGGTGGAAGCATTCAATAATATGTTGGAGAATGCACTGACCAAGGTTTGTAATGCTCAGCGAAGTGATTGCAACCTACGCATACCTGTAGTACTATGGGCCTATCGGATGATATGCAAAAAGTTGACTGAACAAATTCCCTTTAGGCTTGTATATGGTGTTGAAGTAGCAATTCCCATGGAATACATTGTGCCTAGTTTGCGCATAGCAGCACTCGCAGGTATGATGAATCGTGGAGCCTGGAAGAGAGGCTCGTGCAGCTAGCTGAGCTTGAGGAAGAAATATTTCTAGTTGGATTTCATCAACAGGTCCAAAAGCAGCGGGAAAAAGCATGGCATCATTGGCACATTAAGCTGCGCACCTTTAAGTTAAATGACTTGGTTTGGTTATATGATTTAGCAAGTTTGATAAATTTCCAGGGAAATTCAGAATGCACTAGTTAGGGCCCTATGTCATTAAGGAGATTACGGACGGAGGAGCAATTCAGTTGGTCAAATTGAATGGAGATCCCTTCCCAGGAAAGGTGAATGGTAGTCAATTGAAGCCATACACCAGTGGTCCGGCCATGTGACTATATGAAGGTAGCATAGTCGTAGTGCTCTAGGTAGCTGAAAGGAAGCGCGAGACTATAAACTACACTACCTGGGTTGGGGAGTTGCACGATTGGAGGATTACGTGAAGCAAGGAAGTGTCACAGGGCTTGCAATAGCATGAATGGAGCTATGTTACCCAGGGAGAAATCGCGCAGGTCAGCTGGAAAGTGACTTTTAAAGTCATTGTTCATGATTTGATGGTAGAAATGTGGCCAAATGGAGCAGGCAAATGGAAGTTAAGATGGAATTTAAGGATCAAATCCTTGAAAATCTGCCACCAATCTGGCATTAATGAACCGAATTTGGGGGGAATGGTCGGATTTGAATTCAAAATGCCCTATAAATTACAGGTGGTTGTCCAACAAAAAACACTTGGCATTTCAAGAATTGAGTTGTTGAGTTCTCAAGCGCACATGAACCGCGAGCACTTCGAAGTTATGATAGCCAGTTCAGTATTTGAAACATTGCCAAAGGAGACATAGGAGTTCCTGTAGAACATCATGTCGGTTCCCACAGAAGCTATAGATACCGAAACAGAGGAGTCGGTGATGAAAATTAATATGGAGGCTGAAGAAGTTGCTCTAGAGGTTGTCAAAGTATTAACAGAAGTCCCCAAATCACCAAGGACGCTGAGACCAAAGCCCACCCCAACCAAGGAAACCATGAAGGATAAGAAGGAAAAGCAGCCTACGATACTAGTGCGTGCATTGCTGAGAAGAACCCCACTAAAGCCCACTGCATAGGAGAAGGGAAAAGCCATCAATCTAGAGCTGGAGGAGGAAGAAATCGAAGACATCTCAATGGATGATGAGGATGTGTGAGTAGATGTGGAGGAAGTTGAAGCCCATGGTGTTGACCCTATCACTTAGTTGCCTACATACATCCCTCTGTGCAAAGGCAAGACCAAGGTCCCGAAAGATATCAACAAGAGCAAGGTCCCCTTGCAAACCCATCTGCTGCTAGATGAAATTATTTTTGAAGGTTTGCACTTGGGGCGGGTTCCTTTATTAAGGCTTGAAGACTTGGACATGGCCGACCATGAGAAGTTCCCACACCTGGTGACCGAGTAGCTAATGCACCACATCATCAATACAACCGCCAAAATGACCGCATTAGGGCTGTGAAGGTGGCTCAGACAGTAGACAAGGTAGGTTTTCTCAACATGCTATGGGTGCAACACTACAATCGCACACTGGTTACCACACTGGTCATCAAGTAGCTACTATTCTTGGTGCATGATGGGTGTCTTTGGCTGGAGGAGCCAATATCCATCACTGACAGATTGATCCAGAGGATCACGCGGTTGCCTTACATAGGAGAAAATTTGGCCATGATATTTGGTAGAAAATGTGGTGAGCAGGCCCTCATGGAGACCATGAAAGAGAAGTTTAATTTGGTAAAGAAGCCGCATGGATATTCCATATCCAACATCTGTGACCCTACTATAAAGGTGGCTATGCAGATTCTAGATGGGAAGGTGATGAGGAAGTGTTGTGCTGATGAGGTACCAACACCTATCGTCGCACTAGCAACCCAACACGCAGAAGGAGTTTAGTTCAATTGGGCCGACTATCTCCACGGTGAGTTCCTTGTGAATTGTTGTGAAGCACAGGAGCTCAGCAAGACGTTCCACTACACGTGGCTCTTGCTGTCGATTGTGCTGGTAGCATGGGAGCTACCAAAGGACAGCCAATTCCCTTTGTTCATGCCAGACCTAATAGAAGAAATGAAGTACACATCGTTGTGGGTGACCAAGGATGCGCAACGAATCAAGGACAACAAGATCTTCTGGATCTTGATGGAGATGAACATCCGCATGGCCATCAATCGCAAACCACGGTTGTTGCCTACGGTTTTTGCCAACCTACAGGGCTATGTAGAGTTCAAAGCATATTTTCACCATGTGGCCATCACGGTGCGGAAGCACGTTGTGCAGCAATGGTATGAGTTGCCTTACCCAGCAATGGAAGACGCCATTGATGCAGTACTTGATCGATGGATAGTAGAGTGGCACACTACAATAGACTTGGCAATGGGAGGGAGCAAGTCCACCATGTAGAGAAAGAAGGAGGACGCCAAGCTAAAGATGATGTAGCTAGCTGAAAAGAGAAATAAGGAGGTCATTGACAAGGCCCAGGTGGAGCACAATGCCGCTTAACAGAGAGAGAAGAAAAAGGATGGAACAAAGCAAGGCTCTCACAAAGGCGCAAGGTCACCTTCACCTGAGACATAAGAGGAAATGAACGAGCAGCCAGAACAACACGGCACGGACCCATAAGTGATGTCCACCTGCGTCTAAGGGAGCAGGAGAAAGGAGGATTCAGGAAGAAATCAAAGGCTAATAAGACATCACTGGACCTAATCACCCTCACAGAGGGTGATTTGCATGACATCGATGACACGGTGCGGGATGTCACCACGGAGACCCTAAAATAGTTTGATCAGTAGCAACAAATAATCTTGGGGGCTATCCAGACAGGTTTTCAGGAGCCGCATACCCACGCATTACAGGCTGGCACAGTGTCTACCAGCCTTGCTATCGACACTTCAGATGTTGTTGAGATGCTATGCATGAAGGCCTCCAGCGCGATAGTGTTGCCTGACAAGCCCACTGTCAGCGCCCTCAAGGGAGTAGGGTTGAACCTGGCAGCGCTCCCTAGTGAAGTGCTCCACCTCTTTTAGGATGGAGTGATTGCGGAGCTGAGGGCCTGTGAGCACCGTGCCCTCCAGGTGATTAGTGAGCAACATATTAACAATGAGCAGGTGGCACTATAGCGAGACTCTCCCATCACCGTTGTGACTGAGGTGATTAACCAGAACAAGCGTATAATGCAGGTTGTGGAGGAGGCATGCTGAATGGTCCCAAAGTTGTCCATTCATGAGGAAGAACCAGTCGAGGTGCACGGCGCTCGTACAAAAATGGTGAGGGTTTAGTTGGAGTTGAACTTGTAGATAAAAGAGTTGCAGTTGAAGGCCCAACCTTCAACTCCACCAAAAGTAAAGGAGCAGTGGGCGACAGCTGTCATAGAAGCAGTGGCGACGGTTGACAGTGCAGTAGAAAACCGCATGCAACTATTTGAGCACTTGTTCGAGGTCCTCACAAACTTGCAGGAGGACCCTAATGTACAGTGACTAGAGATAGAAGTGCGTGAGCTACAACAATGCTATGATGAAGTATAAGGAATAGTGTGAACCGTCACGCTCACACAGAGATTGGTAAAGCTGAAGGAGGCCAAATAGGTGAAGGAACAGGTGGATGCAGCGCTGCACAAGGAAGCAGTGTTGAAGGCATGACTAAAGCCATGGCTGGATGAGGCTTACATGGTGACAACCTCTATTGAAGGAAAGCTTGCAAACTTTGCAAGAAACTCAGCAAAAGGTTCAGGCTGATTGTTCAGGAGCAGTGACGGAGTAGATGGTTGAAGACACGAAGCAGGCGGCTGCACAGTGCACTACTGACAGTGTGGTCATATGGGTTGAGCTAGGAGGTCTTTGCACTAAGATATCCACACCTACCGAGTGACTTGAGGGCGAGTCACAATGTTTGTGTTAGGGGCCTATTGGGAATGGGATCCCCCAAGGATAGTTTTGGGGCTAAAAGCCCATGTTTGGGTTGAAGTTTGTAATAAAGTTGTACAGCTCCGCATTTTGTGGTCGCAAAGTGGGAAGGTGTCATGACTTATAAAGGGTCCGCTATAAAAGATCTACCCATGGTCCGCGGAACATGGGATTGTATAAAAAGATCTAAGTAAGTAAGCTCTAAGTAGTTAGAAGTCATAAGTTGTAGATGAAGTCTTGAGCGATAAGAAGAAAAGTCTAAGTTTTGGGTCTTAGCGTAGGTAGAGGCTCTGCAGCTGAGTGTGCAGAGGCCTAGGGTAGAAGTTTGCAACTAAGTGCACAGACCCCTGCAGCTATGTGAGAAGGGCGGATAGAGTCTGTAATTGTATGAAGATATCAACAAAGAGAAGAATTTTATAAATTCTATGTCTTTGTTTCCTATTAATGCATTTGTCATATTGTGTACGAATTCATTTATAATGCTTATATGATGCACGAATGTATGTAATTACGTGGTATAATTGAACGCAAATAAGGATATCTATTTACATAGTTCTAATTGTGATTGTTTAATAAGATAAGTAAGATACTTAAGCTAGTTTTGGAATCTACATGACATGTTGCCCTAGCAACGCTAAAGTACTTGAACCATAGGTTAGGGCTGCGCGAAGGCCAATCATACCCCTTCGTAGAGGTACTAAAGGGTGGAGTAAAGGGCTAGATAGACATAGCCCTAGAACTTAATGACTTGTGTGAAATCAGGAATAAGAGGAATAAACCGACATCACAACCATCTCAAGGAGCGGAAACTTGGTTCCAGCATCCCCCCATACTGCTTCGGGTGAAACTTCGGTCCGCGCTCTGCGAGCTAATGCTGAAAGGGATAGTAGTGTAGGGATTTGTTTGGCTAACTAACGATGAACCTAGGTCGGGCCCCACCAAGCCAACACTAGCATTTGTTGAGATTCCTTGGTATGCTTTGGCATGGTTTAATATTAAAGTTATTTGATATCAACTATTGGAAAGTGGATGAGAAGTAACATAGGAATATTTGGAGTTTAGAATGCACTAACACTTGGCACTTGGCAACTATTCTTAGTGTGCCTAGCCTAACCCTCTTGGAAAAGGTAAATTGATGATTTATTAATCCTATTATGTGTTCATTTACCTATATTTTAACGTGTTTCTCCTTTTTGTTTCCTTGACAATCCCTGGCACGTATTATGACACCATTTCACATCTTGGCATGCCTTAGCACTTGGCACATATTAGCATATTTGACACGCCTTGGAACTCACACCCTCACAACTAACCTTACATTTTTTCATGACTTGGGAACCCAATTAAGTCCTTAGCTACTGAAGTTCATGTGACATTGGCCTGCTTCAATCGAAATAACTTGACTAATTGCACCTATTACAAGTAGATTGTGCCTTGTTCACCTAAGAACTACATATAACTCATCTTAGGCCACTCATGTACAAGCTCAACTTGTCCCACTTAAGAACTTACCAAGATAAGGATATAAAACAGCTAAGCAACATAGGGCCTTCACTAGAATTTAGGGCTAGAACAGAAGTAGCCGCAGGTGTAATATTGACTGAGGTAACCGTAGTTTGAGGGTTGTAGAGATCTGAAGTTTAGGTCAAGTTTCAGTAAACTAAATTCCTAGAATATATGGATCCATATGAGCTAGGTTGAGTCCCTTATGGAGGCAAGAGTTGTTGTTTTTTCTATGGGTGGATAGGCTTTGTTCTAAAGCAATTAGTATATAAGTATAATGCCCTAGTAAGGGAAGTTTCCTAGTCCATAAGGTATGCCCTTAAGACTTTGACAAATCTGTGTAGAAGAAGAGGGGTCATGACCCTTAGAGCAAGGTTTATCTCTGCAATATAGACCACATATCTAGAATATGGTTTGCATAATTATATGTGGAGATAGTAGATCCAAATGAGGGTGGAACCTAAGTAGAATATTGAATAGAAGAAATTTACCATATGAGGAGTGGATTGACATGAAGAGGAGTTGATTTTGGTGTATTGTCCATAGAGTTTTGGATAGATATCTGAAGCAGCCTATAAACAATTAGTCAATGAACTATTAGTGGATGATTTGTGACCCTAGATCAGTCATCTACAAATTGTTAGAAGGATGATAAGAGGAGTAGTTTAGATTTGTTCATAGTTTGGACAATAAATAAATTTGTACACAAGAATAGTGATTTTGAGAGGAATCAAATCACTATTATGTGGCAAATTTGAAGATCCCTAGATGAGGGCAGTGTTGTGGGCCCTAGAATGGTAAAAGAATTGATTGTGGTTGGGTAAATTGATGGCAATTCTAGTACAGTTGGAGGGTTTTTAGGTGATTGTCAAAGAAGATCCCTAAGTCATGTGCTTGTGAACGACACCAAGACTAGTAGAAGGGTAGGTTTATTGGGCCTAAGGACGTGCATACTTTTAAGGACTAAAGTAGTAGTCAAATAGGCTAGCCAACTAGCCCTAGTTCACTATGTTGTAGAGGATTGAGTCAGTGAGAATAAGGGTAACCTCCATAGCCCTAGACTTGTCATATTGGAGCAAAAATATGGAAAAAATGGGCAGAACAAAGAGTTGTTCACAAACAGAGTTATGAACAACTGATCGAAGACCCCAAGTGTTGCAGAGCTTGAAGGAAAAAGGAGGTAGCTAGAGGGGAAATTTTGATGAGTCGAGTTCAGTAACCTAAAGGAGTTGAGTTCATTGATAGAGGCAGATTGAGGAGCTACAGAATGGGAGGCAAGAGGATCTGCCAGATGTGTTCAAGACACATGGACTGAAAGGTTTGTGTGTGGCCACCATCAACAATTAGGTCAAGTGTTGTCTTGTTTAAGGTAGATTGGTTGTCAAAGAACTAACACCAAGCCCTAGTTGTATTCCCTGCATCAGTGTTATTGTAAAGGGTTGTGTTCCCTGGTATAAGAGCTCTAGCCTTTTCTATTATAGTTTTTAATATAACAAAGAAGGGTTTGAAAAAGTTAAAGATTGTCATGTGCACTAGTTGATTCCCTGATGTGTGTAGATTTCATTATGTAAAGTAGATGTGTTGTGGCACTTGAGTTTATTTGCATTAAATATTTTAATATCAAACCCATATTATCATGTGTCATGGAAATTCATCATATGCCTTGTTCACCTAAGAACTACCAGTAACTCATCTTAGGCTACTCATGTCCAATTTAAACTCATCCCACTTAACAAGTTACCAAGGCAAGGCTCATCACATCCAACCATGGCAATAAAACAACTAAGTAACACAATTTATATCTTGACATTCCATAGCACCTGACATGTCTTAGAATTCCTTAGCACTATGTTGCATGTGTTAGTATCCCTTACAAAACTTGGCATGCTTTGACACTCCCTAAAACATCCTAGCACTTCCTGACATGCCTTGGCAGATTATCATGCCTTGGCATTAACTAGCATATAACCTTGTCAATCCCTCCTTAACACACCTAGAACTCGTTGATATTCCGTGTCACACACTCTTATTTGTTCATTTCCATGAATTTTGACCTAGTGCTTCCTTGTGTTTCCCTAACACTCCCTAGCACGCATTGGCATACCCTAGCACCTGAAACGTCTTGGCATGTCACCCTAGCACTTTAGCATTCCTTGGTGCCACACCTTGACGCCTGAAACATCTTATCATGCCTTAGCACTTGGATTGTATTGGCATGCCTAGCATGCCTTGGAGCTGCTTAGCATGTGTTTGTACTTCCTAACATTCCCTGGAACACCTTGGCACTTCATAGTTGTCATGCCCTCATTGATAGCCTTACTTTTCTTGCGGCTTGGGAACCCATCCAAGCCATTGGCAAAATAGTGTTGTGCCCAACCCAAAGTCTCCCTTTGTTTGAAACTTCTTTTTCCATCCCCTTATGGCAACCACGGTCTTGCCTCCTGTAAATTCTATTATGAAATTCTCCTAACATACTTCATCCTTGGGACACTTAGAATTCACTGACACTCATTGGCACACACTCTTATTCGTTTCTTTCCATGCATTGTGACATATTTATCCCTTGTGATGCCCTAACACTTCCTAGCACTCCTCAACATGCATTAACACTATCTGGCACGTGTTAGCACACCTTTTCATTCCTTGGTATGCCCTGACACTCATTATCTATAATGCCCACACAACTACCCTTACTTTTTTTGGGACTTGGGAACCCAACCAAGTCCTACCTCAACTACACAAACTTGACCACATTAAGATCACCATAAATAAAATATGCCTTGTTCACCTAAGAACTACCTATAACTCATCTTAGGATACTCATTTCCAATCTCAACTCAACCCACTTAACAAGTTACCAAGTCAAGGCTCACATCCAACCATGCCCATAAAACAACTAAGAAACATAGTTTACATCTTGACATTCCATAACACCTGGCATGTCTAACAATCCCTTGGTAATCCCTATGTGGCACATGTTAGCATCCCCTGCATTTCTTGACATGCTTTGGCTCTCCCTAGCACACCCTAACACTCCCTAACATGCCCTAGCACTCTAACATGCCTTGGCACTGCCTAGCATATATCCTTGTCACTTTCTCCTTAACACACCTGGGACTCGCTGTCACTATCTATCACATGCTCTTATTCATTCATTTCCGTGAATTTTGAACTAGTTCTCCCTTATATTTTCATAGCGCTCCCTAACACTCCTTGACATGATACTTGTAATAGGTTGGCTCATTTTATTTTTCAACAAGTCTAAAGAGATTCAATGGGTCTGAATAAGGTTTGGAGTATTGAATCAAACCCTTTCATGCTTAAGCATTGGACTCTTCTTTTTTATATCGCTCAGGAGAGACTAGATAAGGCCCCTATCTAGGTTTAGCTTCTGTGATTAAATGTACAATTCTGGTCGAAGCAAGCTCTCAAAGAAATTGGAAACAAATGGGGGAATGCTTGGAGGTCAACCTCACTTTCAAATACTAAGTGGAGATGAAGGTGGTGAGGGTATTGGTAAATTCAGATATCATAGACAAGTTATGGGGTGAAATGAAACTCCAACATCAATTCATCACTTCTCTTAATACTTTAGACTACAAGCGCATCTCATTCAAATATCGTAGATGTCACAACATGACCAAAATGCTATGAACTATCCATTGGGGTTCCATGGAAACAAAGTCTAGGAAATATCACCTAAAAAATCAACTATTTAAGAATCAATCCTACAATAAATCACAACTACCTTCTAATTTTTAAGATCTTTGTGAACTCTCACATATGGCCCTTAAATTCAATGCCCTCTAGCACCTCAAACGGCGGAATAGAAGGCATTGCAATAGGAGGTAAAATCCATTCCCTTTTACCATTTTTAAGACCTCTATAGACACTTATAATACATACTCCTTTGACTCAACATGAAGTTTTGTTTGTTTCCACTTCCTTTGAATTATGTCCCTTCAACGACATCCTCACAAGAGAGCTCGTGGTTGAATATTACGATAACAAAATGGGGCACACCATATTCTTACAGGGTTTCAAGGGAGGGGTATTGAAAATAACCATTTTATCCCCTATAGCCCTTAAGATCTTCTGATCAACATGGAAATGAAATGACAAACTGATAAATTGACCCAAAGATAGATCTTGTTGTTCAAGGCCAAACCCAAATAGAAAGTATCCCACCATGGGTTAAGCATTGGCATTGAGTTTTGGTAAAATCAAGGATCTCCTTTCAAGATTTTGACCTTGTTTTTAGCATTCTCAAATGGAAGTTTTAAAGCCCACATTAAAAAGGGGAGATTTTCACCTTAGCCTTTGCAACCTTTTCCCAAGATGATTCTATCTAATGGACTAGCTAAGATATGTTAGGTCTTGGATTTATAGAGTACCCAATCAATGTTTTTGAGGCCAAATCCCTAGCCACAACTAAAATTTAGTCCTATTTGAAGAGACATCTTGAAAAATCTTCCTAAAAAGAGACATTTTCACTTCCTTTTGATTAATTTACAACAAACCTCAACACCTCACCTTTATTATTTTCCTCTGCCATTCTCCCACAAAAAATCATTAATCTTATATCATAAACAATTTAAATTAGGTAAGCATAGTAATCATTTTCCTCAACGCACAGGGTACCTTTACACCTCAACCCATGTAAGTGGACCTAAGTTGATGGCACAACCATCACACTCTAAGATGGTTCTAGTTGTCTCCTCCAAACTAGGGCATAACACACCTTATGATGCCAAATGGTTAAGTCATCTCTAACTTGTGGGATTTTTTCCTTCACATAACACATTCTAGCTAGTGATCATTAAACACAATTCACTAACTCCACTAACGCACACCAAAAGTCCAAGATACCATTAAGATATGGTATGCACCCAAGTGCTTAGACTACATTTCCATAAAATGCACCTTCAACTTTGGATATCCAAAAATAGCAATATCTTAACCCAATATGGCCTATTTGTTGGATTTGTATAATTTGCTCCTTATCAGATCCTTGCACCTGCTTGGAACTCCATGACAAATCTACTCCAATGGTCACCTTCCAAGTTCCAACACCTCCTTTTGAAACACGAAATAACCATCTATATATGTTGCAAAAACCTTGCCAACTTCTTTCGTGGGTCACCCATGTATTTCACATTTCTTCTTCATCTCGCAAAATGGTTGTGCCAAGGAGAGGGTATCAACATTGATAAAGGAATGTTCACTTAATACCAGTGCCAAGTCACTTTCATGCAACTTGCCAAATGTCTTAAGTTTGCTTCACAACTATTCATCCTCTTCAACCCTTGTTAGAGTCTTCCTAGGCGTGCACTTTTGCCTCAAGTATAACATAACACTAACATCCCAAATGTGCATGGTTGTTTCATCTGTTAATGCTTCGCTGAAACTATATTATCACACTGCTTAAAATGAAATGTTCACATCTTAAGGAAAATAACCTATTTTTCTTATGACAACTTAAAATATGTGAGTGACTAGGAGAGGACTCCATTTTCTCAAGATGAAAACAAAGGGTATTACAACCCCATTCACACAACAATTTGAATTTATTTAACATAGAGAAGGATACATACCCTACCCCTTCCAAATTTCTCCTATGACTTTTAAGAAACTAACACTTGTTTTCAAGAATACATAAATGTTTTTAGTACAACCACGTTAAAAGCACTTTTTCCTTTGAGAGATTTCAAATTTTGTATAGTAAACTTTAATAACAAAATCATTACATATAAACCCCAACCTTAAAATTAGATAATTATTGTTATTATGATAAATACCACTATGTGATAAATGTTTTGGAACATAAACCAAAAAAATATGTAAAAGTAAGAGTAGTTAGTTGCTCAAATACAACTAAAATTGTATCTATTGTTTTTTGGCGAGGGAAAATTTCAACATTTTTGAAAAAGAAACGTGCTAATTCATTCACATTCCATGGGAGGGAAAATTTCAACCTTTTTGAAAAAGCTAAGTGCTAATTCATTCACGGTCCAAGACTAAAGAGGATCTGTTCATTTTTCAACAGGCAAGAGCCAAACGAGATTGTTTTGTACCTATCATAGATCTGTATGAGTTCTACATGGTAGTAATGTGCCATGGAGTTGCAGCTTGACCAGTTATCACATGTAGGGAAGCAGTTACATTTTGGAGAATATCAATAATAGTTGAGGGATTTGAGGGATGTGGGTTTTCCCAATTAAGAAAAATGATTGGAAATATAAGGAAAAAGTTGCGTTTAAACAGGGTTTTGAAACGAGATTACAGAGAGTTTTGAATGAGGTTTTACGAGTAGTAGACCTCGTATCGAACCCCACCATCGGATCTTCATCAGATCTCTAGTCTATTGATGGCGCCAGGGTATGTTCCATTTGTAACTTCAATGCATTTTCACCCCACATCGTCTTTCACAAAGAGAGTACATGCACTCCAGACTTTTGATTCAAAATCCATTACATTTTCCTCATATTTCAGGAAAATTCCTTTGCTACTGTTTCATCAAATCCATATTTTGAAAAAGTTTCACCACCGTAAGTATGGAATCACACCAAACACAGAGTCTATAATCAATTTCTTTCTAAGTATGCAATTGCACCAAACACATGTGATGAAGACAAGTCTGTCGTAGCGGATGGAGCTTTTTCTTTCCCGTCGCAGCAATCGGTCAACCAATTGATGAAGCAATCAAATATGTTTCTACGGTTGTTGTCATTGTTTCCGGGCCACAGTTTTTTATATTCTTTGTGAGTTTCCAACTGGCCTCACAACTGGGTATAAACAACAGTAAATAAACAACTAGTAAAAAAAAAAGCTTGTGCAACACACTTATGATCATGATACACCAATAATAGCAACACACTTGTGATCATGATACACCAATAAGCCATGTCAAAACACATAAAAATTGACATCAATGCCAACTAAACAACATTGTTGCCAATAAATTTTTTAATAACATCACTTTATTTATGTATTAAATATTTTAATCATTTTTAAATACATAAAAAAACATTATTGAAAAAACATTCAAAAACCTTAGAAAAAATTGATTGTATTAAAATTTATTTCAAAACATATCTCATGCATTTGACTTCAATTTTTTGAAAATTGGATTTTTTTTTATATATATAATAATATAACTTCCCTTCCAAATTTGCCAAAATATCACCTTCTTCCGTAATCTTTCACATGTTATATAAACCATAACTTGATAAATATAAAATGAAATTTGGGTAAACAAATATAAGTATCGCCTTTACATGTTTACGTATGGTCTTTGATATATTATTTTTATTTATGATTAGTTAATATACATTAAATAAATAATATAAGATGTTTTACATATTTTTTTAATTATTTCATTTAAAATATTATGGTTTTTTTAATATTTTCATTTAATTGTATTTATATAAGAAGTAATGCAATGATTTTAATAATAAAAAATGGAATTGATCTTATGTTAACTAGAAAAAAAATCTCAATATCAATTTTACTAATTAAAAATAGGTATAGTTTAATTTATAGATGAAAGAGCTTTTTCTACTATGAAATTTTTTATGGTTAATTTTAATTAAAACCTAACAGAGATTTTAAAAAACATGAGTTTCATTTGTATAATTAAAGTACCTAAGTTTCTTAATCTATATAATTCAAGTGTCCCTGGGTGGTGAGTCTATGCATTCAAAAATGTATGTTAAAAAACAAAAAATCACATTTTAGCTTGAAATTGCATTGTTGGATTCCTGTGAAAAAAACTATTTAGTCTATAAGTTATACTACACCATTAATATGTATTAATGTCTCTTAAAGATTCATATTTTTAGTTTTCATTATTATTATTATTATTATTAAATATGAGATATATAGCAAATTTTTATATCAAAATATATATTAATAAAAATGGTAATGAGGTTGTGAATAGATTTATCATTGTAATTTTTTCCCCAACTTATATCATTTTATATAATGTAATATTTATGTTATTTGATTGGAAATTAATTGAACACGATAAAAAATGATTAAGAGTTAAACCAAATTAAGATTAATATGGAAATGCAATCATACATTGATCACACTAAAAATTCTATATGTGAGAAGGTAGTATACCAAAAATATCATTGGGAGATTACATGACAATTTAATTCACCACATACTAGAGCCAACATCCATTACTTGGTTCTTTATGTAGGTTATCAATACATTCCATAGAAGAGTTGTGGTTTGTTAGGTGGTAGACCCAACACCCAGTGTCTAGCTCTATTACAAAAGATAAATATACCAACTATTCCCAAAATTTCAATCGCAAATCCGATCCCCAGTGCCATTAATGACATCTTTTCATCTATATGCTCGAGCCATCCCATTTTCATATTGGCACTGCTACTATTATTATCACCTTCTCTCACTAGGTTTTCCTTTCCATTACATGAATCTAAAGGACACCCATATAAGAACTTATTCCTTTGAAATGATATTGCACTGAATGTGGAAAATTGTGTTCCTCTGGGGATCAGCCCATAAAGGCTATTAGATGAAACATCCAGAACAGCCAAATATGTCCACTCAAATTATTCTTGCTCAAGTCTAACTGCTCCAAAGTAGATATGTTACTAAGAGATACAGGTATTAAACCTTGCAAGTGGTTGCCAGATAAATTTAGCAATCACGTATATCTCAAAGTTCCTATGCTTGCAGGTATTTGTCCTACAAGATAATTGTTGGACAAATCAAGTATTGTGTTTGTAGATGAGAGGTATGGCAGAGTATACTCACATCCTTTAATGCGGACTGTGATTTCTTCTTCAAAGGGAATATATTTTGAAGAATTTACAAACCTTTGAAGCCTTTCAAAATGTAATGGAATTCTTCCACTGAATTTATTGTTGGATAAGTCCAATATATACAAATCAGTGAAATTTGTTACCCATTCAGGGAGGGCACCATGAAAATTATTATAACCAAATTTTAAAATTTTCAATAATGAAAAAGATTCCAAGTAGTCGAGAAGTTTCCCTGTCAAATTATTTTTCCTTAAATATAAATACTGAATACTAGTACAATTAGCTAAAAACATTGGCAATGTCCTAGAAAATTTATTAGTGTGACCAGAGAAAAATGTTAAATAGTTGCAACTGCCATTAAGTTCAGGTATTGATCCTTCTAAATTTTTCTTTGATAAATCTAAAACTAGAAAGGAATCTAAACTAATAATATTGGGAATAGTGCCATAAATGTTATTATTATATAGATCTAGTACTTCTAAATCCTCTATGTGAATTATACTAAGCGGGAGAGATCTAGTCAAATTGTTATTTATTTGATAAAAGAAGATAGTGAAGATTTCTTAATTGACCTATGTTACGTGGGTGAGATCCAATTAACTGGTTGTTTGATAAGTCGAGATAGGTCAATTCTGTATTGGTAATAATAGGGGGAATGCTACCTCTAAGGTTGTTAGTGTGTAGGTACAACTCAGATAGGTAAATACAATTGAATAGCATGGGATGGATGTGGCCACTGAGAAAGTTGTTGGATAAATCAATATATGATATGACTTGTGTCGAACCAATAATGGAAGCGATTGGACCACTCAATTTGTTTCTATTACCCGTCAAGTCAGAGAGTAAAGTGCAGTTGCTAATCGAAGCTGGAATGCTTCCACTTATACTATTGTAGTCGAAGTAGAGTCATTCCAACTTGACTAGGCGACTGAATTATGATGGTATTGGACATGTCAAACTATTAGAGGAATGGTGGATCGATTGAAGATGTGTACAATTAAACAATTCCTTTGGAATGTAGTTGTGGAGCGCATTTAAACTAAGGTATAGTATTCCTAGCGCTTTCAACTGCCCAAACTCCAGTGGAATTTTTCCACTCAATTCATTACTGGAAAGATCTAAATGCTGCAATAGAGAGAGGGTGCCAATATAAGGGGATAGTGTACCATTCAATCCGCAGAAATGGAGTTTAATGCCAACTACTTGTTTGATGTTTGGCCTGGACCAAATTTCGTTCCACTGGCACACGTTATGTGAGTTATTGGTTGTCTAGTTGGAGAGCCATCCATATAGATCGAATGTGATGCCCTTCCGAAGCTCAGAAGTGCCTCTAGATTCTCATAAGTGTTTTTTTTTTCTAATAAAAATATATGATTTTTTTTAGGAAGATATAACTGACAACCAAAAGAGGGGTTTTTGTATGTGAATATCTCACAAAATTGTCTCATCAAAACACAAATTTTACAACACTTTACCTTACTAATTGATTCTGAAAGCTTTCATGATACCTTGATTTCATGCATGTGTTTCCTTAATATTGCCACAAAGTCACTAAGTCTCTTAGCACATGGAAATATGCTTTGGATGGGATATTTTTCATTTTTCCCGATTCTTTTCATGATGTTTTCCATAGATCTCTCTTTTGGGAGGAATCCTTTTAACCAAATGATGCAGCATTTGGAGAGAATCTCCCATAACCATAAGTGTGTCCACCTATTTCTCTTTAGATAACAAAAGTCTCTGGTAAAGACCATATATCTTTGAATGATTATTTGTCTATGACTAAGCACCCATGAGTACCTAAACACTTAGTCCTCCTTGAGGTCATAGTGTACCTCTCCCTCTCCTGCAACCCCTGGGTTCCGTTTGGATGCCCCATAAAAATAGAGAACCCATCCTTGTTTCAAGCCCTTCCATGTTCTTAATTATACCTCTGTCAGTCTTAACTTCTATCTTTTATCTATTTCAAGTTTGCTTCTAGGTTTTCGGAAAAATTATCCAAAACTATAAACTTTCTAAGCCAATTCCATTCCATTTGGTCTAAGGTTTGCTGAGAAGAGTTCTAGCCTATCTTTTGAGATCCAAACTCAACACACAATGAGATTTCTTTCATCAATGTGCTATGGGGAGGAGTATCCATGTTATTAAATATTTCATTATTCCTTGTTAACCATACTTTCCAACCCATAAATTTTGAGAGAGCTTCCCAATAATTTTTTACGCTATGTTTCTTCAAAAAGCTTCTAGAATAATTTTTGGTCTAGGAAGAGAAGAGTTCTTGAAAATTAGAGTGTCATTCCACTCTACTGAAGAGTGGGGAAATTGTTTCCATCCAAAGCGCTCTAGTATAATCACAATTTAGAAAGCTACATGAGGTGTTTTCTGCTTGATGCAAGCGAAGAGGACACCCATACGGACCATGAATGCCTCTCTTTCTTGAGTTCTTAGCTATCAAAAATTTTCTATCGAAATAATATAGAAAAACAAGTTTACCTTTGGATTGGCATTAGCTTTCCGTATTTTTTTTCCAAGTGTTAAACTTTCGGGGAACTTGAGACTAGAAGTGAAAAGTGACATATCCCTCTTTCATTGAAATAACTAAGGAATTCCATCATGCCTGATCTGCTTCCTCTGATTTCTATGGCATGCATTCCACTAGTTGATCATGAATCTTGACGGCCAAGTGCCAAAGATTATGTGGAATATTCTAAATTTCCATCCAGCCCAATTAACTTCCTCGTCCCAACTAGAAATATCAGCTAATGTGAATTTTCTTTGAGCACATAAGAATTCTCTTGGTGGAAGAAACTCCTAGAAACATTCCTGTGGGTTGTTGATACATTATTTGATCAGTCCAGAGATTTATATTTCCCCATTTATTGACTTCCAATATAGACCTGAATGAATGATAGGGACCACTAATACAAATGATTTCCAGATCGGGGAGCACCATCTTGAGGCTTAAATTGAATCTAGACTTCTTATTCTTTCTCGATGGTATCTTTCCCTAACAAATAACTTCCACAAATCTTCTTCTTAGGCGATGAATATCCAAACCAGTTTTGCCCCTATTGCTTTATTCATTAGCATAGGGTACGTATTGTCACGCCCTTCATGATTTTTAGGATGCTTCCCAATAACCCCATTTAATCATATGGAATTCACTTATACTTATTTTTCCTCCTTCCCATAGAAACTTGTGAATTTATTTTGCAAAAACAAAGAGAATGCTTTGTGGAGAAAGAAGCATTGAGAATTGATAAAGTGGTAAAGCAAAGAGGACTGCTTTGATCATAACAACAAGCCTTGCAATATTGAGCCATCTAGCCCCCAAAGTAGCTAATTTTCCTTTGAACTTTGAAATAACACCTTCCCAAGATTGGGATGAATGTGACTTTAGGCAAATAGGAATTTCTAAATACTTAAATTCTTCCCATGTTTCCTCCAACTAAAAGCCCAGTATTCTTCTGTTTAGTCTTTGCTTTCTAAATGAAATATTCCATGTATAAATATGAGATTTC
>APFE030398708.1:0-10800 GCA_000404065.3 Pinus taeda
ACCTTTTCAACAAAGAATAAGTTGTCTAGCTTCTTAACATAGGGAATCTCCACAAATTCCCTAGCCCAAGACCAAAATCATAGTTATAGTGTGTGTCCAACCTCTAGGTGTCAAGCAGCTTCATGACTCTAAAATCTAAAATCAAACCCCCAATTTTCCTTCCCTACTCCTCTCTTGGCCTCTTCCACTCCAAAAAACTAAAAAAATCCCCTCGACTCCTCCATTCCCAACAATAAAAATGAACCAAAAGCTTTCCAGGAGAAATGTGTCATTTCCCCTTTTCCCATCCCTTTATCTCCCCCTTCCAAGTGTCTACCTACCCCCTTTAATTTTCTACCTACCTCATTTATAAAAGCCCCCTCAAGCTCACCACCCTATCTGCCTCACCCACCTCATTGTCCTCTAGTTAAAGAGTCTTGGGTGGTAAAATCATACATCCAATTACATTCCACATTGTATAATAATAAAATAATACAATCTCAAAATTTTGTTCAAAATCAATGTATTACATATGAATCCTTTTTGGTTTTGTTATTAAATCAATCATAATAAAATCCACACTATTAATTAATTATTAATTAGTATTAATGGATAATCATTTTATTAATCACAAATAAAGCTTAAGGATTAATCAAAGTGTTACATTAATTAATATTTAATCAACCTTAGGGATTAATCATTAAGTTAGTAGTACACATAATACTAGTATGTTTGTGCAAGGTGTAGGTATGTAGCTAGCATACACATACCTCATACGTATACCAATAATAGTAATAAGGATCCATTACAATAATCAATCTCGTAATAAGTAGGCTAATAACCTAACATAACGATCAGGAAGTGAGCATAATCATTTCATGTGCTTTTTATTTTCAGCCTTAATCTTATTAAGATCATTAAACCAAAGATGAGACCAACCAGTAGAAAAAAATCTATTAAGTTTTTCTAACCAATCTCTACTTAGGAGAAATCCATAAGATTCACAAATGTTTACTACAATTTTGTCAATAATTTGGCAAGCTTTAGGCATTGAAGATAACCTTATCAAAATATTTTTTTAGTTCTAAATTTTTTACATTTGATCTATCTAGTTGTACAATTTGTGTAGTAGACTTCATAGCTTCTACATTTAACTTCTTGCATATAATATGACATAAGATTAGAAGAAGCGCCATAATCCATTAAACAATTTTGTACATTCTATTTAATATGTCAAATGTTAATAGAAAGAAAGTACATGCAAACTAGATGTTTCTCAAGTTAGTGAAATATTGACATTAGGTAGTTAATTATCTTTTGATGAAGAAATTTGGATATTTTTCTCTTTGTATTTATTTCCCCTTGGTGTTGACTCATTTTTTGATGGGCCTTATCCTAAATTTTTTAGTCGTTTATCTTTTGTTGAGTCAATTTAGATAATTCAAGTAAGGAAATATTTTTTCTAGTTTTCTTCATATCTTCCGCTAAATCATATTCCAAGATACTAGGGTAAGGAGAGGAAGAAGGCTTATCTCAAATGGTGACTAATTTATTAATGGAAGAATATTTCCTTGCAATAAATGAGGGAGATGGTGATTTTTTGGTAGACAAAATTCCCTTGATTCTAGTTTATGTAGCATAAATTTCTTCAGTTCCCTCTTTTTTACAATCATTTACTAATCCTTGGGAAACTTCCCATATGACATTTACTGATGGGTCAACAAAATCATCACTTTCTTCATCATCCTCAGTATCATGGGCCTCTTCTTATTCCTCCATAGTAGTGAAAACCTTAAAACTTGAACAATATTCTCTCAGTGATTTGCATCATGACCTCTACAATAATTATCATCAAGAAATTAATCAAGATGGATTTCCTCAAAAGTGTTTTGATTATTGGGAGGAGGATTATTTTTCCTTAGTGAATATCTCCAAGATATTCTATAAGATGGGACCTCTACTAAACCTTTATTTAAATCAATAATATTATTTGAAGGCTTTATAATTATTCTTTGTAAATTGTTCATATCTATAGTCTCCCTACCATTTTTCTCTTCTACAATTTTTGTTGTAAGGGTTTGTTTCTTGACTATTCAAATTATCTTCTTTTCTACAGTTGTAGATTTCCCTTTAATAATCAACATTTCCTTTTCTACATTTAAATTTTCTTCAAAGGTCTCAACTAAAGTGGATTTTCTAGCTCATTTTACAAAAATAACAATAGAATATGGAAGTGTAGTTGCATATAATTCTAATGCTACATTCATTGTAGCCTTTGATTCTTAAAGTATTTTGTCAATTAATGTTAGAATTCTCTAGTAAAAAAATTTAATTTTTCTTTTTTTAGGATTCATTTTAATTCTTGAGGGTTCTAACATTAGTATAGCAGACATCTTATCTTTGTTGGAAATTGCAACTAGGTTTGGTCTTCATAATGACCTTTTGTAAACATGACATTTTATATTTTGTATAAAGAAATAAAAATAAAGAAAAATAATTTTTATTTAATTCAAAGCATGGGTTTCATGCTTAATTCTAGGTCAAAAACATGTTCTTCATGCTTCTAGTTCTTTCTAGGTCTTTCTAAGACAAAGAAGAATTTATGTCACGTATTATAGTCTCATATGGATGCATTGTACCAAAGAAAATTATTTATTTTATGTCAATAAAATCCATTTATTCCTCCAATACCAAGTCATCCGAGTGAAGGTAATGTCAGCCTAAAGAAGGGCTATTGGACCCCTTAAGAAGGCTATAAATAAGAGTTACTTTGATTCATTTGGAACACACTCTCAAGCAAGTTTGATCTGCAATAGTGAAGAAGAAATAAGTGCGAAGAAGACAAGGATAAAGAAGAAGTCAAATAATCAAGATATCTTGGGAAACTATCTTTTATATCCACACGTGTAAAGTCTCATAGGGTTTTTGTGTGAGTTGTAGGGGCTAAAATTGTAGGAAATTATTGTAGTGTGAAGTTTCCGTACAAAGTTGCAAGGCCGAAATTATGGATTGTAGTTGGGGTGACTTTTGTAGACCTTGGAAGAACTAGTTCGTTGGAAAGAGATCTTGTTGTTGGGCTAACTTAGTGCTTGGGAGGATTTTGGGCTTTCGTCTTTAGTATTGGAAGTCTCATTGTAATAAGATTCTATAAGAAGAGAAGCTATCTTTCTAGGTTTTTTCCCCTTGAAGGGGTTTTTCCCCGGCTTAGATCCTATACCTTATGCACTTTGTCTCATTGCAATCTTCAATGTTTTGGTAATTTCTTGATGAACAAGAAATAAAGAAGCATTAAAAGGCCAACTAACATCACAAGTAATTATCAAGTTAAGGAAAATCATTTATAATCTACAAGTCTCTTGAATTTCCAACAATCTTATTATTAGAAATTGTAGCAAGAAAGGCTCAATTTGACCTTTTCCTTGGTTCAATTGAGTAATTCGATTTTCCACATTAGCAGGATGACTTCGATAGTAGTTAGCTAGAGTGACATGGCCTTGTATAGTACTTAACACAATGTTAACACCCAGGTTGTTCCCTATGACTCCCAAGGGAATATAGCCGGGGTAACCACTAACCAATCTTTGGACTACAGCTTCTAGCCCAACTGTAATCAGAGAGGGCTCTCTTTGTAAGGTTTGTCACTGTTTTAATGGAGTTTTTAGGCTAGTTATGAAGTGAATGTTTGATTGTTTTTTATGTTTGGTTGGGAGGATGCTTCTGATAGTTTTAGAGTGTTGTCTGCAGGTAAGGCTAATCCATTAGGCAATGGGGTCTGTGGCTGTTATTTCCTAGAGATCCTGGCTTAAGTGCAGCTGGAATTACAGGGCCTGTATGTATTTCATAAAACAAACTGTAAATTGTGAGGGTGAAATGAGAGACAACTAGCAAAGAGCATTTAAGAATTCTTCACTGAGCTGGGGAGTGGGAAAGAGGTCTATTACTTAGGAGCAATTACTTGAATTCCTGAAACCAATAGATTACTGTGATGATATAGTGTGAAAGGTAGCATTTAAGAATTACTCTTTCGTTACCATAACTGAAGAAAACATTTAAAATAGCTTAGATTGAGCTCAGGGTAATGAATGATTAAGTCCTGAGACTATTCTTTCTCCTTGCTATTTAGATGTTGAGTACGTGGAAAACATGAAAGGTATATGAAAGTATAACAAACATATATATAACAGAGAGAAATAAGAAAACTTATTGAGTCATGGTATACACAGGAATCCTGCAACTTTCAGCCATACACCAGCAAGACTTCAGAGACACAATGCTTTGGGAAATCCCATCATCCTTTGTATTAGTTGTCTGAAGATTTACAATAGAAGAGTAACAGAGCAGATATCAAGAGATTTCTTACATCCGGAGTCCAACCCCTGCTAACAAATGCGAAGGGGAATATATAGAAGTTTTTTACAAAATATCTCAGGCATTAAGTCATCTGAGAGGGAAAATATCTTCTTTCACTTGTACAGGGCTTGCAGATGAGAAGTTATTACATTCTTAAATGAGTTATCAAGGCTTTTAACTCCTGTCAGAGCAATTTTGACCTTTGGGGCTCACGGAGTCGGTTGAGCGCTTTAACATAACTGCTGAATGACGTGTCTGTGCAGCTATAACTTCCTGTGACTTCTCGGCCCTGCCACCTGTGCCTGCTGATGCTGTTGATGTGGCCGTGTACCTGTGCTGAGTTGGCTCAGCCTCCGTCTTCATACTTGCTGATGTGTCTTTGTCCTGCTGTGTATGAGATTCAAACTGTTTGCTGAAGAAAAAATCGTGATTACTGACTTTGGTTCAACAATAATCTTATCAATTCCTGCCACGTATCTGGTGGAGGCAACTGATGTTTCAAAATTGATCCCATGGTCTCATCAGCTTCTGTATACTTATAAAAGTGAGGGGGCTCATCAAATAAATGTGCAACTTCATTTCTAATAAAGAATAAATTATCTACTCTATCAAAAAGAACCTGCCCTGTTACTGGGCCAGCTTCTGAAGATGTACTAGGTGCCTCAGCAATCTGTGTTGCTGCAAAATTGCTTACTCTCTTGACATATTTCTCATGGGAGAGTAATTTTCCTGAAGGATCTAATAGGCTGGGGATCCCCTTCTCCTGCAAGGCCATGAACCTATTCTGAAATTTGTTGATATCAGCTTGCATATCCTGGATTCTTCTGTCCAGGGTCTGAATCAGGTTTCTCATTCTCAGGACTCTTTTGATTAAGGAGATAGTCTCAGTCCTGTTTCCAATCCCCATTCTTACCAGCTGGGAACTTGTTCTGTAGTTCAACACTTCTATCATCTTGGGGGCAATCTCAGGCATATTGCCTAGAGATGCCCTTTCCCTCTGCATTTCTTTTCGTGCTCGGCCAATGAGTGCCACTTGCTCATATATGGCCTCAATATATTCCCACTGGTTTGTTATTGACTGGCCAATGGTGGTCCAGATGACCCTCTTGAGCTCTGTTGTGACTTTATCTAATGTGAGCTCTTTCTCTAGCTCAGCAATCCTCTTTTTCAGGGCCTTTACCTCCCTTTCCCTCTCAGCCACATTTTGCTTTGATTTGTCATATTTCTCATTTATCTTTGCCAGATTGTCCTGGGCTTGGCTGAGCTCAGACATCTAGGACTCCAGTACCTGTATTTCTTTCCTCAGCTTCTGCATGTCCAGGATTTCAGCCTGCTCTGTTGTTGGTGCTGAGGTGGTTGGTGTTGTGGTATCTGGAGCTTCTTGCTGCACTTGTTGGTTTGGAGGGACAATGTCTTGAGGGGTTTCCTCAAGGTTTATTGTTTCTGGAGGAGGCTTGGAAGACTTCCCTACCTCCTTCTGCTGCAATGCTGCTTCCAATGTGGCTTCTGTTTCCTGCAGCTTTTCTTGTGTTTGGATCAGCTCCTTGTATAATGTCATTAATAAGGAAGCTGCATCCTTTTCTTGCCTCTGCTGGGCAACCTCATCCGTCTGTGGGTGGAGAGTTGGTGGGATTTTCAATTTCTTCTTTATTGCTGCCATGTCTGCATCCCTCAGCTTGAGGACTTGTTGCACAGCCTTAACATCATTAGGGTCATGCCCAAACTCTATAATTATTTCCTCTAAGGCCTTGATCCGGTTATCTTTAGCTTGAGAGGATGCCTTCTCCAATTCAAGCTGTGCTGCAGTATTGTTCAGGCTATTTTGCAGGCTGTAGTTGACCAAGGTCTTATCTGCCAGGGTGGCATAGACCATCTCACCCATCTGCTTGTGAAGCTCAATCTGATCCATTGGGTGGATGTCTTTGACAGGACCTCCAGATTAGTCCTGATGTAGTCTGCAGCTGTTTGTGGTTGTTGCACTGTAGGAGTGAAGTGGTTCATGGTCATCTTGCCCTCCTGCACATCAAATGCAGACATGAGCCTTTGTTGATTTGCAGGAGCCATGTTTAGCAGGTGATTGTAGAGCCGAATCTTTATTGGCTCACTCCTTCTTTTGGCATCTCTGAATTGCTGTTTTATGCTTGCACCTGTTCCCTGCTGCTGCCCTGAGGAGCTCACCTCTCCCAATGCTGCCTTGTCTTGCTCCTGTTGCAAGGAGCTGGCAGAAGCCTCCATACTTGGCATTTCCTCCTCTGAGAAGGGATTTAACCTTTGTCTTTTGTCTGATGATTCAGTGAGGGGAGTCTCCCTCTCTCTTTTTCTGCTAACATCCTCCCTTTGAGGGGTTTGGAGGATGGAGGAATCAACTCTAGAATCCTGTCTTGGAGGCGCCATTGGAGTTGTCTGTTCTTGGGCAGCCATTTGGGCCTCTCCTGTCTGCTTTCCCTGACCCTGTTGGTCTCCTTGCTGTTGTTCCTGTTGGGGCTACTGTTGTTGGCCCTGTTGGCCCTGTTGTTCTTCCATGACCGTTTCTTTGCCTTTGCTCTACCCTTGATCTGTTGTTTGCACTGCCTCTTGCTGTGTTGCAGAAGATGAAGCAACTGCTCCTGTTTGAGGCTTTGGCAGAGAAAGCACCTGAGAAGGACATTCTAAGTCAGCCATTTTTAACAAATGCCTTCTAGCTCTTTCAACTAGTTCTTCTTGGGTAACTGGCTCTTCCAGTGTGTTTCTTCTCCACTTTGGTTGGTTAGCATGTCTTTGGATGTGAAGCAAGCTTACATGCTCATAGCCAGAGAGTTTGCATTTCTGCCTTTTCATGGATATGAAGTTATTAGGGTCATAGGGCTTCCACAGGAAGCTTTGTTTTAGGCCAAGGCCTTCTAACATCCTGTCTGCCTCTTTCCATCCTTCTCTTTTGTTTAGGACAAAGTGGCTAAGTTGGTTTCTAACTTTGAGCTGTGCCTTTTTATCCCTTCCTGCAAGGTGCACCTGATCGGCATTGCCAAATTGCCTGAAATATTCCAAGGAAAAGAGTCTCATAGGCACATACTTGGGCAATTTGTATGGGCGCAGCTCACACCCATATATTCTAATCACAATGTAGTGTTGGTAAAAATACCAATCCCCTATGCTGTAGGCACTGGATAGTTGCAGAATCCTCTGCATCTCATCTGAGAGTCTTGGAGGTGGTGAGGTTAGAAAGAGAGACATAGTTGGATGGATGAATAAGTCTATGAACTCAGAATATGTGTATGGAGAGTATGCAAGGATGTGGAAGACTGAGGTCCAGTATACCACCGACCTTGGGTTTCCTGCTGCATCAGTTCTCTTGATCTCAAAGGAGAACTTCTCATGTTGGTGGTATAGAATGAGATGATAAATGTTTGAGGTGTATCTGAACACCTTCTCTCTGGACAAGTGTAGAAATTACTCATGAATCTTGTCTGAGATATATGTAGCATAATCATAACAAATGGGGGCCTTGCCGGGGGAAAACATTGTCATCATCACTAGAACAGTTTCCTCAATAAACTCCATTGATTTGTATCCCAAAACTGAGCTTATCATGTATGCCAAGTCCAGACCCAGCTGATTTAGGTAGCCATCAAAAATGGGAGGATGCAGCACTGTGTCAGAGTTTTTGATAAACAGTTGATTCAGCTTTAGGATCTGTGCTTCTGTCAGTATCTTGGCTCCTTGGTTGATTAGGTCCAGCAGGGACAAGGGGACCAACTTCTTTTGGGTTTTGAACTGGAGCATCTCCCTGATGGCCTCAGGGGTGGTGTAAAACACTACTGCACCTTCAGGGTTGAGCACAGCCCTCTGCATAGGGTCATAGTAGACAGCACATAAGTGAATCAGGTCAGGGAACTGGTTGACCTGAGGCAGCTTGAAGATTGGGAGGGAGGACTCCCAAATGCCTAAAATATCTGTTCCATCTTTGTGCTTAGCCCTGAGCTCATTTAGCAGATGAATGTGGAACTTGCATTTATATGGGCAGTCCTCTGAGATTTGGTAATCTAGGTCTGCCAAATCTTGCCATTCCAGCTCTCTCTGGGGGGCATTCAGGGGAGTAACATTGAGTGCTATTGATGCCGAGGGGGTGTCCATGTCTGTTCGGATGCTTTTTGACAATTAATGAACGTGCTATCTGAGAAAGTGGGATTCAGAGGAATGCAGGGTAGCAGGGTAGATTTTATAGCAGCCTAGAATGCTGCTGGGCTCTCTGAGAAGGCTTCTTACAGAATTTAGCAGACCTCCTTTGATAATTTAGGAGCAGGTTATGAGTTCACGATTGCGCGAACAGAGGAGGGTTTTCACTAAAATTTTAGTGAGCAATGGATCTACCAATGAAATTCGACCGTTAATTGTTCAAGGGGAGCAGGGTATGCTTGGTTTTGTGGTGAATTCTTAGTCTTCTGCCGTGTTCAGGTATATTTTACAATTTACTGTGAATAAACCAGGTTGCGAGGAGGTTTATGGGCAAATACCTGTTTTAACAAGTTGCTCGGGACGAACAAGCAGTTGGGTGCGCGCTTTGAACTTCTGTGGATGGTCTGGAGTTGGCTGGCGAATTGTTCGTCGTAATATGCATGCAGAGAAAACAGAAGTGCTTTTTACAAAAAGTGATAAAAAACACGAAAAATCGTCAAAATATGGCTTTTTGGCTTATTGGCGCGCTTTTTTGAGTGACGTCAGCATGACGTCAGCAAGTGGGTCCAGGTGGGATGACGTCAGCAGGACGTCATCAGGTGATGTGGCGGCCTGAGACCGGTCCACGGGGGCGATGAGGTGGCGGCCAGGTGGACGAATGGAGGACAGGGTGCGAGGTCGTGGCGCTGACGCAGGCGAGAACGGGATGGTGACGCGGGCGGACAGGTGTCGTCATATCGGGCCCCCTCCTGCACGGCAAGGAATCTGTCAGAAGGGGCTCCGACGGAGTTTGGGAGCTACGCGTGTCCCCATGTGACATCATCGTCTGACAGATATCGGAAGGTATCTGTCGGACATCGGGGCCCTTCCGAAATCCACAAGGACCGTTGGATTTCATGCGCGTGATTTGACGGCTGTTGGGAGGCGAACATGCACGGAGGGTAAAGTCAATGGCGGTTAACTGTCGGACATTGGGGCCCTCCGATACCCACGAAAGCCGTTGATCAGGAAAGGGCTAGATCGGACGGATATCGGGTCAGCTAGCTGCACGGCGGATAAAGTCAACGGGCGGCTTAAAATAATCATTTTTGTTGGTCACTGCGCCCGGCGGGACCCTTTAATGTATCAAATGTTTTTCAATGATTTTTCCAATGTTTCCTTTGCAAAGCTTGAATATACTAATGACATTTAGAAAAGGCAAAAACAAAGGTTTTTTGTGAAATTTTCGCATAAGGCATATGAGGGTAACACTTAGGACAAGCGGGTTTTGATGGATTTATATAAAAAATGCGCATATTGGCTCCCGACCTTAGGATAAGGCGGGGAAGGTAGATTTTATAAAATTTTTGCCTTTTAGTGGTATGAGGGTACTCAAAAAGGGGTTTTTAGGCAAAAATGGGGAGTTGACTAGGAAGATAGGTTCAGATGGAGAAAAGGGGTTAGACTTGGGTTCTTGGCCTTAACCATATGTTAATCCAATGCCCTGGGAGTGGAAATTATGGCTATAATGCCAAGGAGGGGATATTTATACATTGTTTGGGGTTTATACACCATGGTGTTATAATAATAGGGGAGGTGAAGTATAGGGAGCTAGATAATAGAGTTAGAGGTTAATAAGGGGGAAAAATGTGAAAGAAGGCCAATACAACTAAGTTTTCTTGAAAACAACTTAGTGTAAAGAGTAGATCAAAATGAAAAGATTTTTGCACAAGAAATGTGGCTTTTAAAGGCTATAAGAACCACCATAAAGCTGAGTTCCCCTTTTGAACATACCTGGTACAGGGATGTTAGTTATGAGTGGTGAACAAAGGGAAGAAGGGGAGTTAGACATGCTCCACTGTGTTCTTTTGCCTGTATTTGGTTAGCAAAGTTGATCTTCGGGGGAACACCATTTCTGCAACCCCATCTACCTACCCAACTATTTTGCCTAGCATTTTTTATTTCTTCTTGGAGGGTGCACTTGGACTTGCAAACCCCTTGTGTGCCTTTTCTTTTCCATTGGATTTTTTCTTTCATTTCCTATCTAGCACTATCCTTATTTCTTCCAAGGCCCCAGATTAAGCAGTTGGGAACCTTAGTTTCTCTGCCTAACTACTGATCTGCCAAGATTAAACAGTTTGGACAGATTTCTTTCTCTATTCTACAACATAAATTGAAAACATGGCATGATCCAGATTTGACTGTTGGGTCATCCATCAGAACTTTAATGGGTATGAAGGCATGTACACACCTTGTCTTTTCTTGCAAATATGGAACCTTTGTAGCAGCAAAGTGGAGCATATTTGGCACTTGAATTTTCCAATCATGAAATATGAAACC
>APFE030398708.1:10955-24734 GCA_000404065.3 Pinus taeda
ATGGGATGAAAGTCAGTGATGAAAGGCAATCAAGAATCTTTCATTAACTAACAGGGAAAGAGGTGAATGAATGGTTATCTAGGAGCAGTTAAGAATTCCTAAACTGGCATTCATATGTGAAAGAAACAGCGTAAACAAGATCATTTAAGTATGCATGTTCATAACTATTCCTGATGAAAACATGGAGAAATTACAGAAATTGAGCCTAGGGTGCAGCCAAGCAAATCCTAATCTATTCTTCTTTCGTGCAATTTAGATGGTGGATTGATGATAACACAAACATAAAAACTAAACAGAGTTAAAGAAACACTTATTGAACCATGTCGAAGCACAGGAATTCCATAGTCACTCGACCAGTTAAACACAACAGACAGTTCCAGAATTCATGCTTTCAGCAGTCTTTGATTATAGAAAGTATCACATTTACAGTGCGAATCTCTGCTCGAGCAAAATATCGAACTAACAAATATCATACAACCAACCAACCCCTACTCCATTTTTCAGGGTGGTATATATAAGCAAAATATCTAAATTTATTTATTACAACCGACCTAACAGGTCTACAGGAAAAAGCTTTCTAAACCTCACTTACGCTGGAATTAACTATAAGTAAATCTTCTTTGGGCTGCGCCAGTGGCAGCTGGATCAAAATTGAATTAATGTGATGTCCTCTGTGGCTTGGTGCAATGGTCCTGTCATAACTGTGCATTGAGTTCTGGTCCACTGATCTCCTGTGAGCTTAATGTGTAGTCATTTGTGCTGGTGAGCTTTCAATGCGTCCTCAATTGCTTCTTGACTTTCAGGGCTTTCCCTTTAATGCTGGATTTGCCTAGACCCCTGAGAAAATCTCCACTGGTACACTTTGCCGCTACTCTGATAGTCTTTGACATGCTTTTTATCTTCACAACTACTCTGATACTCTTTAACCTCTGAACTGGGTCTCTATCTGTCTTCAGATACGTTTAAATTGGCAAAATCAGGCCTTTACTGCCATTTTCGGTGCAAAAAGGGCCAAGGAATCAAAATATTCCCTAAATATTCTTCAATATGGCTCATTTCCCGTAGCGATGCGCGATTGCACTAATCGCGCATCGAAAACTGCCTCTATTTTTCATTCCAGAGCCCCGAAGCTTGACTTTCGCTCTTGCGCATTTTTCCGTTTTTTTAGCTGCTGACGTTAGCATGACGTCAACTATACGGCAGATGATGTCAGCATGACGTCAGACGTGGGGTCCTTTGGTATGGATGTGACATCATCATCCTGACATCAGCAGGGTGACATGTCAGTACGGCGGGGTGATGATGTGGTGGGACACGGTGGCAGGTGACGTGGGCCAGGTGCAAGCAGGAAGGGGTGAGGTGGAGCCGACGTGGTGGGATGACGCGGCGCTCCTGTTACATGAGGGGAGGGCAGTTTTGGCAGGGCATCAGATCGCTTTTGATACGGAAGCGGATTCTATCAGGGGCGGCCTGATGCAATGGGAAGCCGCCAGCTGTCCCGGTGTATGACAGTAAAACCATCGGACATCGAGTGCTAACGTGCCCGCACAGGAGGGTGCCCGATATGAATGAGGGTCATTAGATCTGGGGGAGGATATCCGACGGTGGACGAGCGGAGAAAGTGTGCAGGGTTTAGTCAAAGAGCGCGCGCGATAAAGCTTTAATATTTCACGACGGGGGTGGGTTTAGACTTTAGGAAAATGGTGTAATGGGTTTCAGTGCTTGGTGATTTATTAACCAAAATTAATAAATTCCAAAATACAATGCGCGGGGAGGGTTTTTTGCATTTGGAAGGGGGTTTTTTTGTGTTTTGGAAGGAGTTCAAACACCTTGGGGGGAAATTTATGCAAATATGGCGGCTCTTACTAAGGTCCAGATGACCTAGTAATTCCCAAGGGATGTTTATGGTTATATTTCAACCAGGGGGAGGGGATATTTACCTAGGGGAGCTATTAACATAGTTTTAATAGGGGGAAGGGAAAATAGATAAGGAGTTAAATAATAATGTGAGTAGTTAATATGAAAATGACAAGAAGAGCGCTAAGTTCCAGAGGTCTTAGGCCTTGAAGGGGAGATAAAACTTTGTAGAGAAGTATGGACCCTCCTTGAGTAAAGAAAACCTTTACCAAGGCTAATGATATGGAAAATGATGAAGCTAAGAGGTATCAAGCAGATCTTAACCTCTTTCGGGGAAATTAGTAAATGATTTAGGGGATAAGAAGAAGAGGAAGTTAGTCATGGCTCGTTTGAAGTCCTTCAAATGGGAACTGCCTGCTGACTGTGATCTGTATGAGTGTAACACTTGAAAATGTGGAATTAATCACAAATCAACATTCTGTAACCTCAAAATTACCTACCCAGCCTACTTTCCTAACATATTTTCTTCTTTTTGGTTTGGGTGCACTTGGACTTGGAGACCCAGCTTTTCAACTTTTTCTTTTGATGTCTTCCTATCTACATCTACACTTATTTCTTCCAAGGACCCAGATTAAGCAGTTGGGCTCCTTTGGTTCTCTACCTATCTAAGAATCTTCCAAGATTAGACTGTTTGGACAGATTATTCATTTTCTATATTCTAAAACAGGAAATTGAAACCTAGGGAGACCAAGATTAAGCTATTTGGACCTCCCTTTAGCTGAAAATTTGTGCAAAAATGAAATAACTCTTCAAAATTGGAATGCAGTAGATGAACTTTGAGTAGCATTCTCTCATGGCCTCTCTTTTTTTTTGGTGACTGTTAGCAAATATGGAGCATTGCAGCATGCAAAGTATGACATATTTGGCTTGTAAAAATGTCCATCATGAAATATGAGTAACCTGCTGTAGCAGGAGGCTAATAGTGGCTCCACTTGGGGATAACTTCTCCTTGTGAGAAGCCAAGGACAACAGGTCAGACTTATTTGATCTTCTGTTGTTGCTGTGTTTTTGAGAACTTCTTAGTGTTGACTGATTAGATAAATTTGAAATTTGGACTGCACACAACACTTTCCTTCAACTGATTAGCTGGTGAATTATGAAGCACCGCTTGCTTTCTTCTGCGTGCTTTAGCATTTAGCATGTTACCAAAAATAAAATAAAATGCTAATATATACAAACATTTATGTATAGAGAATAACACCACCTGTTCTTTCTTAATCAAAGGGATCATGGTAATGTTTTAGGATTCGGCCATTAACAGGACCTTCCTCAGCTGTGCTGCCATCTAGAGATTTGAGAAAATACGTGTTGTTTCCTTGCACAACGTTGATAATGTATGGCCCTTTCCACAGAAAATCGAATTTTGAATTCTTGCCCTTGTCCTCTCTTCGTGAATCCCATCTTAGAACTTTTCTGCCAACCCAGAAATCCTCTACTTTAGCTTTCTTATCAAACATCCTTTTGAGTTTTTCTTGCAACATTTGAACTCTGCCATACACTTGTTCTCTGGTTTGTTGAAGATGAATGGTTTGATTTACTCTTCTCTGCATGTCATTTGGTTCAGCCTGAATTTCCTGCAACAATTTGATAGTAGGAATGCCCAAAGATGAAGGAAACTTGGCCTCCATGCCATATATTAGCTCATAAGGGCTCATCCCAATGGATTTCTTAGTTGAAAGTCTGTCTGCCCACAGAGCATTTGTGAGCTTCCTATGCTAGTTCTTTTTGTTTTCCTCTAGCAGCTTCTTTATGATGCTGATGAGGCTTTTGTTGGATGATTCGGCCCAGCCATTACCTTGAAGGTAGTAGGCTGTGGAGTGGCCCAAGGTAATGTGGAATTTGTGGCAAAAGTTGATGATCTTTTTGGATTTGAAGGCAGGAGCGTTGTCAGTGATAATATTTTCAGGGCAGCCAAATCTAGAAAGGATATTGCTCTCAAGAAATTGGATAATGGTGGAGTGATTGGCTTGTCTACATGGGATGGCTTCAATCCACTTAGTGAAATAATCAGTGGTTGTTAGAATCCACTTTCGCTGGCCTGAGAAAGAGGGATGAATTTCTCCAATGAAGTCGAGACCCCATTGTTGAAAAGGCTTTTCGGTTGAAATGGGCTTAAGGGGCAGAGGTAGTAATTTTCTTTTCCCTTCAAAGATTTGGCATTTCTGACATGAAACAACAAACTTCTTGACATCTACAAAAAGCGAGGGCCAATAATAACCAGCCCTTAAAATCTTGTCAGCAATGGACTTCCAATATAAGTGTCCCCCACAGTCCCCTGCATGGAATTCTTTCAAGATGCTGTTAGTTTCATTCATAGTCAAACAATTAAGCAATATTCCTTCATGATTCTTCCAGAACAAAGCACCATGTATGACACAAAACTTTGATGATTTCATCCTTAAAAATATTTTCTTGGTTCTGGACAATCCTAGGGGAGCACACAGGTTTAACAATACAAAGCAAATATCAGCATACCATGGGGATTGCAAAAAGGGTTCACTGATCTGTGGAGTCACCAGCTCCGGTTCATTGTCCAGTTGATTAATGTCTAATGCTTGGAAATTTGTTTCGGACATTAGTTTGGCTAAACCCTGTCCTTTTATCAGTTTGGTAGGTTTTATTTCAATGTCGTATTCAAGAATGCTGGAAATCCACTTGCCTCTTTTTCCTTCTAGTCCCTCTTGAGTTAATATATCTTTTAGAACAGAGTTTGGGAAATAGGCAATCACATCGGAATATAAGATGTAAACTCTGAAGTCTTTGATGGCCTTAACCAAGGCATAAGCCTGCTTTTCCATAATCTGATATTTCAAGGGTGCATCTCTCAAAGCTCAACTGAAGAAAGAAATTGGCTTTTCATTACCTTGATCATCTTTTTGCAAAAGGACAGCGGCTATGGTGTGCTCAGATGCAAAAGCAAAAATGATAAAATCTTTTTCGAATTGCGGACTGGTGAGGACAGGCATTTGAGTCAAGGCAGCTTTGATACTCTCAAAATCTTGCTTGGTTTCAAGAGACCATCTTACCTTGGCATTTTGTTTTAACATATTGCTCAATAGCCTCATTAGCTCAGCTAGGTTTGGGATAAATCTCCTTAGGAAATTGATCTTTCCCAAGAATGCTTGCAGCTCTTTTATATTTCTTAGATATGGGATTTGGAGGATAGCTTGAATTCTCTCAGGGTCAATTCTAATCCCATCTTTTGATATGATGTGGCCTAGGAGCTTGCCCTCCTCAAGGGCAAACAGGGACTTCTTTGGATTCAAGGAAATGCCATATTTCCTGCATGTCATAAAAATTTGCCTTAGATGTTTAAGGTGCTCTTGGTCAGATTTGGAGAAAAGGGTTAGGTCATCTAGGTATACAACAAGGAAATCATGTATCTCCTTGGAAAATGAAATATCCATTGCCCTTTGAAAGGTAGCACTAGCGTTTTTTAACTCGAAAGGCATTTTAACATACTTAAATGTTCCCCACGGTGTGGTAAAGGCTGTCTTATATTGGTCATCCGGGTGAACAAGTATCTGATTAAATCCTGAAAATCCATCTAGTAAAGAAATTCTAGATGATCCCACTACTCTTTGTAAGATATGGTCCATTTTAGGAAAAGGGTAGTGGTCTTTTAGAGAGACCTGGTTTAAATTTCTCAAGTCTACACACAGTCTGACCTCTCCTGATTTTTTCCTTGTCGGAACTAAGTTAGATACCCATTCAGAAAATCTGATGGGTGCAATGATACCTGCTTCAAACATTCTCTTTATTTCTTTTTCAATGAGGGGAAGAAGCATGGGGTTGATTCTTCTAAGTTTCTGTTTGAATGGTTTTTGATTTGGTTTTAAGGGAATGGTATGCTTGATCATTGAGGTGTCATAGGACTTCAAGTCCTCATAACTCCAAGCAAATACATCTTGGAACTCTTTGAATAAATCCACATATTTTGGTTTTTGATCAGGGGGCAGATTTTTGGACAACTTAATCATTTTGGGATGTTCTGCTGTTCCTATGTTGTGTTCTTCTATAGCAACATTTAGAGGCTCCATTTTTGGCTTTTTGGGCACGTCATTGTCATCGAACATGTCTTCTAATGGAGTAAGGCCAACAGGTAGAAAATTACTCTTTAGATCAATAAACTCATCCTCTGCTTTGGTTGTTTCCTCTAAACACATTTGTTTCAGCTATTCTATGTTTGCATTGTCAAAAATAGTTGGGTTAAGGATTTGTTTAGCTGTTGCAGCTATTACAGCTGGGTGATTTTCTTCTGTTAGCTGTTGGGAATCGTTGATGGCATCCATGTCAATGTTTGTGTTCAAAAATTCGCCCTCAAGAGTAAGGAAATTGTTAATTTGGGCATCATTTTGAAACACTTGCCAATCCTTAATATTGTTGGGGACCGAGGGTCTATGTTTTATCTCAGCAGTGAAACGGTGATTTGGTTCAAAAGGAAGCTTGCATGTGCTAGCAAAAGTTGCTAGACTGTGAGCATGAATGTTATTGTCTCTTGAAATTTTGGCCAGCTTGGAATCATTGAAAGAATTGAGTATTTCTGTCGTAGCAGTCCTGTAAGCTCTCATTCTACTGTCATTAGTAACAAAGTTACCTTTCATTTGTTGTATAATCAAATCGGAGTCACCTAGAATGGACACTTTTGTAGCTCTTAGGATTTTGAGGAATTTTAGGCCTAAGAGGAGAGCTTCATACTCTGCCATGTTGTTTGTACATCTGAAATTTAGTCTATAGGCATGGCCTTCTGCGTGATTGTCATGTGTATTGTAGATCCATACTCCTGCCCCTGCTCCTAATTTATTGACAGAACCATCAAACTCTAAATACCATGTGATTTCTTGCTTAAGGTTTGTATTAAGAGTTTTAGTTATCTGAGGATTGGGCAGACTTATCATTTCTATTTCGGGAGGTTCTTCTTGTTTGCTGGTTGCCTTGACTGTTGTGACAAGTTCATGAGCATTGGCCACTGATTCCTCACTGATGCATGTTTCTTGCTCTAAGGCTAAAGGCTTATCATGAGTTGGAGGATTGGTGTCATCATTAAATAAAATAAAAGAATCCATATCAGAATGGATTGAGTAAATTGGAAATTTTTTTGGCTTTTCCTCACTGCTTACCACATACTTCATCAGTGTTTCCCTATACAGTCTCTTTGGTTGCCCAAAGACAGATATAGTGGCATAAGAGAGGTCAAGTTGAAGAGATCCTTGCAGTTTCGCCCCCCATGATCTTGATAGGAGCATACCATACTTCGTTGGAATGTCAGCAACTACTACGTCCATTAGGATTGTCTTGTTGGGAAATTGGACTAGAGATACACAAAGGTCTTTGATAAAGCCTAAACACTTGACTTGACTTGAGTCAAAGGAGTATAAATCTTTATAGGGTCTTGTGACATCAAGGTTCAGTTTTTCCATTATAGCTTTGGGCATAAGGTTATGTGAGGCTCCTGAGTCAAACATATTGTGCAAGATTTTTTCATGTATGTGCAGACTGACATAAAATGGTGGAATAGGTCCATATGTTGATTTTCCGTTAACTTCTAGACCAAACAACAGCTCAGGGGTATCATCTAAAACATTTACATCATCCCTGACCTCTGGTAGTTGAAGTGACCTTTGGATTTGTTGCTTATATACATCATGTTTGGCAAGTTCTGAGAGGGGAATGGATATCTTGAGTTTTCCAATTTCTACCTCTAAGTTGAATGGTTTCTCCAATGGATTCTTAACGTTGGTAGTAGCAGATTTCTCTTTTTTGGGCACACTCTCTGTGTTTTCTTTTTGAGTGTCAGCGTTATGATGAATGACAGTTTGTGGTATTTCTGTTTTGGGAATATTTTTTGGAGTGCCGTTCAGACTTTCTTTTGAGGGAGAGGACGATAGAGGCTGATCAATAGGAGGTTGCGCGTCTGTTATATCTTCCATAGTTACCTGATGTGGGTTTGGGACAGCAATATCAGCTGGTTCTATTGTGACAACATTGTTTTTAATTTTGCGGGGTTGTTTTCTATCCTTTGTTTTACTAGATGCAGGGACATCAATGGTCCTTATTCTTAACTTATATTGTTTGTGCACTTCATACATAGCAGAATCATAACCTTGTTTGAAATCAAAAGACTCTCCCGACTTGGTCTGAAATTGTTTTACATCAGGGTAGTTTTGGTCCTCTTGCGTGAGAAAGATTTTTTGTTCATTTTTTGAATCGATCAGGTTCATGTGAGTCTCATCTGTGGGCTCACTGGATGTGGATGCCTCCGCATAGTTTTCTTGGAAAGGAGGCCTAATATCATGGTCGAGACTAGCCCTTCCAGCGTTTGTGGTCTGATTTTTCCTGAAGTTCGGGTTCCTTATCGTGTTGGACTATTGTCCTTCCCATGATGATTTTCTCTCAACGCTCTCTACTCTGTCTCCTAGCCTATGCATGACGTTGATGATAGCATCTAGTTTTTGATCTAAGGCTGAGGGTTCTTCCTTGAAAGTGGTTCTTCTCTCGGTTCTCGCTCTGTTTCTTTTGGCAATTAGGTTTGCCTCCACACTAACAGCAACATCTTGCATCCCTGCAAGGTTTTGAGGGGATCTTTCCCTTAACTGGTATGCCATTTCTGCATCAAAACCATCAGGGAATTTGTACAAAACAAGATCAGGTGGAGGTCTCAAATTTTGTGGTATTGCATTGTAAACGTTATTAAACCTTGCACAGTAGTCCAAAACCGTTTCTTGAGGTCCTCTTTTGATAGTATCATACTCGGATAATATGTGTAGGGGGTCTTTCTTTTTCTCCCATCTGTTAATAAATGTCTGGTATAAGGCTTCTGGATTTAATATGGAATTGGGTGTAAGTGCTCTAAACTAGGTTCTGACATCACCTGTCAAACTTTGGACAAAAATCCTCATTCTTACGCTATCATCATCAATCTCATAACTCTCAAAGTAATCCTGCATTTTCTTTGTATGTTGTAGGGCTGTGAAGGAATTTGTGCCATCAAAATAGGTAACTTTTGTCTGATAATCCTGAGGCATAGCCCCGGGATTAGCCGGCAGCTGTAAGGGCGCATATCTATTAGCCATGTTAACAGGGATAAGTGGAACAACAGTGATAAGTGGAACAACTGGAGTGACTGGGATATTAGGAGTGGTAATGGTAGTATTTGCAGTGAATGGAGGTGTGGATACAACGATTGGGGAAGTGGATGATGAACACGAGTAAGAAGGGCTTGAATCGGAACAAAACTTTAGCAGGGGTTAAAAAGCTATTAGGTTGGACTGTATCGGAACTAGAAACAGTCAAATCTTTTTGCTGCTCTTGCTTTCTATGGATTTTAGGGATTATGTTGGGATTTTCAAAAACAGCAGGGGGATTCGGATCTGGATTTGATCTTGTGTAGCGTGAATGCTTCTTGGGAGCCAGCTTCTAACTTGTTTCTTTTTTTTGGGAAATTTTCTAAGAACACAGGTCGACCGAACTTTTTTAAGGTTGGTTTCTTCCTCTGTGGAGCTTCAGACTGGTTTTGTGAGATTATCTGAGGAGTTCCCTAGTGGAGTTGCCATTATGTTATCACTCAGATCATCCCTAAGCTCCTGAAGGGATACGACCGAAGTAACCACAAAACAATCTTTGAATTGCAGGTTCTAGCCCACCTGCAATCAGAGAGGGCTCTCTCTTAATGATTTAGCTGTGTTGATAATGATTTTAGGCTAGTTATTGGGTTTAGGGGTTTTGATTTTTTGTTTGGATGGAAGATGAATATGAGGCAGATAATTCCAAGTAGAGAGGCAAGGGAAATTGTGATAAGTTTCAAACCATTGGGCATGGAGTCATGGAATGAAGCTTGTTGTTGTGTTTTCTTGATCACAAGAAGATTATGGAGCGGGATAGCTACACATGAAACAATACCAATTTGCTGAAAAGATGGGATGAAAGTCAGAGATGAAAGGCAATCAAGAATCTTTCATTAACTAACAGGGAAAGAGGTGAATGAATGGTTATCTAGGAGCAGTTAAGAATTCCTAAACTGATATTCATATGTGAAAGAAACAGCGTAAACAAGATCATTTAAGTATGCATGTTCATATATTCCTGATGACAACATGGAGAAATTACAGAAATTGAGCCTAGGGTGCAGCCAAGCAAATCCTAAACTATTCGTCTTTTCTGCAATTTAGATGGTGGATTGATGACAACACAAACATAAAAACTAAACAGAGTTAAAGAAACACTTATTGAACCATGCTGAAGCACAGGAATTCCATAGTCACTCCTCGACCAGTTAAACACAGCAGACAGTTCCAGAATTCATGCTTTCAATAGTCTTTGATTATAGAAAGTATCACATTTACAGTGTGAATCTCTGCTCGAGCAAAATATCGAACTAACAAATATCAAACAACCAACCAACCCCTACTCCATTTTTCAGGGTGGTATGTATAAGCAAAATATCTAAAGTTATTTATTACAACCGACCTAACAGGTCTGCAGGAAAAAGCTTTCTAAACCTAACTTATGCTGGAATTAACTGTAAGTAAATCTTCTTTGGGCTGCACCAGTGGCAGCTGGATCAAAATTGAGTTAATGTGATGTCCTCTGTGGCTTGGTGCACTGGTTCTGTCATAACTGTGCATTGAGTTCTGGTCCACTGATCTCCTGTGAGCTTAATGTGCAGTCATTTGTTCTGGTGAGCTTTCAATGCGTCCTCAACTGCTTCTTGACTTTCAGGGCTTTCCCTTTAATGCTGGATTTGCCTCGAGCCCTGAGAAAATCTCCTCTGATACACTTTGCCGCTACTCTGATACTCTTTGACATGATTTTTATCTTCACAACTACTTTGATACTCTTTAACCTCCGAACTGGGTCTCTCTCTGTCTTCAGATACGTTTAAATTGGCAAAATCGGGCCTTTTCTGTCATTTTCGGTGCAAAAAGGGCCGAGGAATCAAAAGATTCCGTAAAGATTCTCCAGTATGGCTCATTTCCCATAGCGATGCGCGATTGCCTCTGTTTTTCATTCCGGAGCTCCGAAGCTTGACTTTCGTGTTTGCGCGTTTTTCCGTTTTTTGGCTGCTGACATTAGCATGACGTCAGCTGTATGGCGGATGACGTCAGCATGACATCAGCAGTGGGGTCCTCTGGTATGGATGTGACGTCAGCATGCTGACGTCAGCAGGGTGACGTGGCAGTACGGCGGGTGATGACGTGGCGGAACATGGTGGCAGGTGACGTGGGCCAGGCGCAGGCAGGAAGCGGTGAGGTGGAGCCGACGTGGCGGGATGATGCGATGCTTTTGTTACATGAGGGGAGGGCGGCTTTGGCAGGGCATCGGACCACTTTTGATACGGAAGCAGTTTCTGTCAGGGGCGGCCTGATGCAATGGGAAGCCGCTAGCTGTCCCGGTGTACGAGCTAAAACCATCGGACATCAGGTGCTAACGTGCCCACACAAGAGGGCGCCCGATATGATTGAGGTCCATCGGATCTGGGGGAGGAGATCCGATAGTGGACGGGCGGAGAAAGTGCGCGGGGTTTAGTCAAAGAGCGCGCGAGATAAACCTTTAATATTTCACGGCGTGGGTGGGTTTAGACTTTAGGAAAATGGTGTAATGGGTTTCGGCGCTTGGTGATTTATTAACCAAAATTAATAAATTCCAAAATACAATGCGCGGGGAGGGATTTTTGCATTTGGAAGGGGGGTTTTTTGTGTTTTGGAAGGAGTCCAAACACCTTGGGGGGAAATTTATGCAGAGATGGGGGCTCTTACTAAGGTCCAGATGAACTTATAATTCCAAGGGATGTTTATGGTTATATTTCAACCACGGGGAGGGGATATTTATAGGGGAGCATTAACATAGTTTAATAGGGGGAGGGAAAATAGAAAGGGAGTTAAATAATAATGTCAGTAGTAATATGAAATGACAAGAAGAGCGCTAGTTCCAGAGATCTTAGGCTTTGAAGGGGAGATAAAACTTTGTAGAGAAGTATGGACCCTCCTTGAGTAAAGCAAAACCTTTACCGAGGCTAATGATATGGAAAATGATGAAGCTAAGAAGGTACAAGAAGATCTTGACCTCTTAGGGAAACTAGTATAATGATTTAGGGAAGAGGAAGAAGAGGGAGTTAGTCATGCCTCGCTTGAAGTCCTTCAAATGGGAGCTGTCTGCTCACTGTGATGTGTATGAATGTAACACTTGAAAATGTGGAGTTAATCACCAATCAACCTTCGACAACCTCAAAATTACCTACCGAGCCTACTTACCTAACATTTTTTCTTCTTTTTGGTTTGGGTGCACTTGGACTTGCAGACCCAGCTTTTCAACTTTTTCTTTTGATGTCTTCCTATCTACATCTACACTTATTTCTTCCAAGGACCCAGATTAAGCAATTCTGCTTCTTTGGTTCTCTACCTATCTAAGAATCTGCCAAGATTAGGCTATTTGGACATATTATTCATTCTCTATATTCTAAAATAGGAAATTGAAACCTAAGGAAACCAAGATTAAGCTATTTGGACCTCCCTTTAGCTGAAAATTTGTGCAAAAATGAAATAACTCTTCAAAATTGGAATGCAGTAGATGAACTTTGAGTAGCATTCTCTCATGGCCTCTCTTTTTTTTGGGTGAATGTTAGCAAATATGGAGCATTGCAACATGCAAAGTATGACATATTTGGCCTGTAAAAATGTTCATCATGAAATATGAGTAACCTGCTGGAGCAAAAGGCTAACAAGAATGTTAGCTTAAAGCATAACAACCCTATGGTACAGTTTCCACATATATTTGGCAGCGCAATATATTTGTTTATATTATGAATAACAGATTGTATTTCAGTGTTTTCAGAAATTAAAATTTTATAGAAGATTGAGTCTTTGTTTTAGCTTTCTACCGATATTTAAAAGCACAATAAATTTTTACTATAATCTGATTAGTCAATTAAATATCACTTCCATTAAAATGCAAAATTTCTCATATTTGGCAGGAATTGCAGATTCTCATATCTCGTAATTGTCATAATTTTCATTGTCATATTAATTTTCTTCCATTCACATTTCATTAAAGGCAGAGTGTTGGAGTTTATGTGATTGTAAATTCCTAGAATTCTTAATTCTCATTATCAATCCAATTGTTATAAAATAAAATATTTATTAAAAAAGTAGGATATTAATCGACATAAAGATTAATTAAAAATATAGAAAAAGTAAAATTAAAAATATAGAATCTGTCTCCATGCCCATTGAATTTTATTTTCTGGAACCGAGTAAAACAAATGAGGTTAGGAAAATGAATAAATTAATGTCATCACTCGGTCTTACAACCAACACTTTTTTAAATGTATTTGGTGTTAAATAAACATGTTTGAAGGGTTAAAAAAAGTTAAACACGTCAAAGTAACTTTGATGTGCAATAATTTTGTTATTGATCATAATCTCTAATCACAGGTTTAAAAGTTGTTAGAAGAGGCCTAGCACTAAATGGCAGATATATCCAAAGTTGTTTAAATGAAGATATGGTTTGAAATGGGTAATTCTATTAAAAATTCTAGCCTAAACAAGTAATTTTTTTTTGGAATATTTTTCTTTACTTAAAAAGATAAATGGTGAAACCTTGTGATAAAGAAAATTTCCTTATTTAGTTGTATTGAAAAATTAATTTTCTTTCATTGGATTTTTTTGGGTGCATGTTCCAAACTTCATAGAAGATTGAATCTCTATTTCTTTCAACACAATTAGATTTATAGTTAACTAGCACAACCACATTTACCAATGTGATTAATAAACGTGGATAGGCATATATGAAACATATATACAACCACATTTTCCAATGTGGTTGATATAAGCCGATAGGCTTATATCAACCACATTAATAATTATT
>APFE030398708.1:24754-63000 GCA_000404065.3 Pinus taeda
GTTTATTTTTCTAGTCATTTGAAATAGATTTTGGAAAAGAATACATGGAAACCTTGCATGTAAGAGAAATAAATACATGTTATATCTTAAAAAGAAAATATATTACTACATGTAGATAAAGATTGTGATCATGTATTTTTTTGGTAAAGAAAATATATTACTACATGTAGATATAGATTGTTATTATATATTTTTTCTTGGTAGATATGTAGATAAAGATTGTTATTATTATATATAGAAAAATATTGTTATTATATATATTTGCAGCATTAAAAGATAAGTAATCTTTCATGATTTTATATAACATTGCATATGTCTTTTATGTCAAAAAAGATAAGATGCATGTCCTTTTCTTAAAAAGGGATTTCATACTGGTGTATGAAATAATAAACTAGCACAACCATATTTACCAATATGGTTGATATACGCTACATGAAGCATATATACAACCACATTTTCGAATATGGTTGATATACCCGGATAGGCTTATATCAACCACATTAATAATAATTATCGGTAATTAAGATTATTAATAACTATATAAATATTATCAATAATATTTAGAATTATTAATAACTATATAAATATTAACAACAAGATTTATTTATATATATTATTTATATAAATAATTATATTAATTACATATAATAATAATTATAAACTTCCTAATATATATTGAATTAATAATAAGAATTGGCTTAAAAAATAATATAATTATCTTATTTATTAAAATAAGTATAATAAATAAAAAAAAATTTAAAAAAATAATAATAATAATAAATAATAATAATATCTGGTTATAATATTTATAATAATATTATATGTATTATTATTCTATTATTGTAATAATATACAAATATAATTATTATTATAATAATAATATAATCAATATATTATAATATATTTTTATAATAATAACAATAAAGACCAATTATTTATTATTTATGATAATTAATAACTATACAAATAATAGCAACTATATTCTTATATATTTATGATTATTATATTAATACTATTATAATAACATAAACTCATAATATTATTATTATTATTATTATTATTATTATTATTAGGCTTTAGTATTTTTAATATTTATCTTAGGGTTTGTATACATTGGGTTTATAACATTAGCCCACTTTGTTTATTATTACTTAAGGGTTTAATACTAAAATCCCAAGGTATTATGAACCAATGGGAATACTATTAAACAAAAATGAATAATATTATAAACCCAAGGAACTAATAAACTCAACTCTTTAATATTATAAACCTAAGGAATTAGTGAACGCAAGAGATAAATATTAAAAACCTAAGGCATCAAGAAGAACAAGGAATTGATATTACCAGTGCAAGAGCATGTGATGCCCCTTAATCAAGAGAGGAATCCAAAGCGGAGAAGAGGACGACATGGACCATCGAAGCTGAACAGGGGACAAATCTGTTTAAAACAGAGTAAATGATGGAATTGATAAAGTCTCTCAAGACATTACTAAATGTAATCTGCCACATATGTACGCATATAGAGAGATTTAGGGGTTGTTAGAGGATTGATCGGATCCTTTCAGTGATCCGATCCAATATTCCTATAAACAATGAACCTATGTGTTCTATATATATCGTGAGACAATGATGGATAGATATAGTGCGATTGTAAAATATTTGTAAGCCAAGAGAGTGTTCACAATGTAGTCGAGAGGAAGCTTGTTTCTAAGGCTGAAATGCCTTAGGGTGTAACTCAATTCTGCGTATAATATAATCCATGTGAGTTTGTGGATTTTTGCGTATCTGTGTAATTATACTTTTCGAGTGATTCTGTAAATATATGCATTGAGGAATTAAATCCTGTTTGTAGAGTGTTGATCGACCATGAATCACTGTAGGATCGATGGTGATCCAATATTAAGTAAATACATTGATATATGAGTGTTCTGTGCATTAATGTAGTAGGGCAGAAAACCATGTTGATAATGTAGAGTCCCTCAAAAGCAAGCGAATCAAACTAAGGAAGAATAGATGAGAGAATGCACAGGAGCCATTGGATCTATGAGATCAATGGTTCAGATCAAGTCTCATGGGGCAGAACCTTTATATCACATCAGCGAAAATCCCTTGGGTGATATCGAAACTGGTCCTTAAAGAAATGTGATTGCAATTACATGATGAAGCAACAACCATCACATCAAGAGTTAGAATAGACAGTTGCAATCTAATCACTTATCGGAAATCAGAGAGGTCAAGGGCTAGCAGATAGAGGACCGCTGATGTGCTGATATGCAATTTAGCACTAACCGTCAGATCTGAAGGAATAATGGACAACGAAGATCAAAGATCGGAGAAGGTACAGGTCAAAAAGTGCTATAAAAAGGAGTGGAGGAGCAGACTCGCCGATATTTATATATGTGGGTGTAATCCTTTTGAAGTCCAGCCAAATGTTTGGAGCAGAGTTTCTTATGTTTCTCGTGTATTCCTTTGTTTTGCAATAAAGTGTTATGGTCCTAGCTTTTAAAGAAAAAGTCGAATAAGTGTATGGTCTCGATTTAAAGGCTTAGAGCCTGAAATACACTTCTGATAGGGTTTGTGGGCCATAAACCACAGGCCTCAAGATCGAATATTGATATGAAAGGAGTTTCGGCCTTACACTAAAATCACTTTTCATCAATTACAAACACAAGAGAAACATAAATATGACCATGATTGATATTATAAACCCAAGTTAATAATAAACCCAAAGGATTAATACTAAAACCTTAAGGGATTATGAACCAAAGGAAATAATTTTAAACCCAAGGGACTAATATTATAAAGCCAACATTGGTAAAACCTAATATAAATATTAGAAAAACTAAAATAAACATGGTTTATTTTCATGGTGAGAGAATCCTGTTCTCCATGTGACATTCAACCATGGTTGGCCATGGTTGTCTATGATTGGCAATGGTTGACCATGATCGATATTATAAACCTAAGGGAATAATAAACCCAAGGCATTGATATTATAAACCACAAGGAATGATAAAACTAAGTGATTAATACGAAAACCCAAAGGGAATAATATTAAACCCATGGGACTAATATTATAAACCCAACATTGTTAAACACAAATATAAACACTACAAACACTAAAATAAATATGGTTTTTTTCATGGTGAGTCAATCTTTGTCAAAATGCGACATTCAACCAAGGGACTAATATTATAAAACCAACATTGGTAAACCAAAATATAAGTACTACAAATACTAAAATAAACATGGTTTATTTTAACAGTGAGACAATTCTTGTCACAATGCAACATTCAACCATGGTTAACGATGTTTGGCTATGATTGATAATGGTTTACCATGGTTTATATTATCAACCAAAGGGAATAATAAACCTAAGGGATTGATATTATAAACCCAAATGAATAATAAACCCAAGGGATTAATACTAAAACCCAAGGGATTATGAACCCAAGGGAATAATATTAAACCCATGGGACAAATATTATAAACTTCACATCGAGTAAAGGCAAATATAAATACTACAAATACTAAAAGTTTATTTTGATGGTGAGACAATCCTTGTCACACTACGACATCCAAACATGGTTCACCATGTTTGGCTATGATTTATATTATAAACCTAAGGGAATATAATAACCCAAATTTTGATATTATAAACCCAAATGAATAATAAACCGAACGGATTAATACTAAAGCCCCAAGGGAATATGAACCCAAGGGAACAATATTAAGCCCAGGGGACTAAAATTATAAACCCAATATTCATAAACCTAAATATAAATATTACAAACACTAAAATAAACATGTTTTATTTTCATGGTGAGACAATATTTGTCAAAATGTGAGATTCAAGCATGGGACTAATATTTTAAATCCAAATATAAATACTACAAACACTAAAATAAACATGGTTTATTTTGATGGTGAGACAATTCTTGTCACAATGTGACATTCAACCATGATTGACCGTGTTTGGCTATGATTGACAATGGCTTACAATGATTGATATTATAAACCAAAGGGAATAATAAACCCAAGGGATTGATATTATAAACCCAAATGAACAATAAACCCAAGGGATTAATACTAAAACCCCAATGAACAATAAATCGAGGGGATTAATACTAAAACCCCAAGGGATTATGAACCCAATGGAATAATATTAAACCCAAGGGCCTAACACTATAGAGCTAACAATCATAAACCCAAATGTAAATATTACAAAGACCAAAACAAACATGATTTATGTTCATGGTGAGACAATATTTGTCAAAATGGGACCTTCAACCACAGGTCTAATATGGTAAACTCAAATATAAATATTACAAACACTAAAATAAACATGGTTTATTTTCATGGTCAAACAATATTTGTCAAAATGCGACATCCAACCATGGGACTAATATTATAAACCTAAATATAAATACTACAAACACTAAAATAAACATGATTTATTTTGACAGTGAGACAATCCTTGTCACAATGCGAGAATCATCCATGGTTGACCATGATTGATATTATAAACATAAGGGAATAATAAACCCAAGGAATTGATATTATAAACAAAAAGGAATAATAACGCTAAGGGATTAATACTAAAACCCCAAGGGATTGTGAACCAAAGGGAATAATATTAAACCCATGGGACTAATATTATAAACCCAATATTGATAAACCGAAATATAAATATTACGAACACAAAAATAAACATGGTTTATTTTGATGGTGAGACAATCCTTGTCACAATGCAACATTCAAACATGGTTGAACATGGTTGTCTATGATTGAAAATAGTTGCCCATGATTGATATTATAAACCTAAGGCAATAGTTAACCCAATTTATTTACATTATAAACCCAAATGAATAATAAACCCAAGGGATTAATACTAAAACCCCAAGGGATTATGAACCGAAGGGAATAATATTAATCCCAAGGGACTAATATTATAACCCAACATTTGTAAACCCAAATATAAATATTACAAAGACTAAAATAAACATGATTTATCCATGGTGAGACAATCCTTGAGACAATGTGACATTCAACCATGGTTGACCATGATTGATACTATAAACATTAGGTAATAATAAACCCAAGGGATTGATATTATAAACCCAAATGAATAATAAACCCAAGGGATTAATACTAAAACACCAAGGCATTATGAACCCAAGGGAATAATATTAAACCCAAGGGACTAATATTATAAACCCAACGTATATAAACCCTAAGACAAATATTATAAACATTCAAATAAACATGATGGACCATCATTGATTTTCATATTGAGACAATCCTTATGATAATTCCATGTTGGACCATGGTCGATGTTGTAGCTTATGTTGTGTTTTTAGCTTTATTTATTAGATATATCATTATCGGGGGTTCACCTCCATGAAACTTCTTTACATTCTTTACCCCCCACAAAGTCTAAAGAAATGAAGTTTTATTTATTTCATAGTGGAATCGCAAAAGAAACAAGTGTTAAAGTGTGAAAGGACTGGACCTGAAAGGTATATACAGCGTGGTTTAAAGTCCCGTCGGGCCTACCGGACCGCAGAGCTATGGATGTTGGGTTTTGTTGATTGCGACTTGTGATGGCGAACCCGAAATTAATATTATATATATATATATATATATATATATATATTATATATATATAATATATATATATATATATATATATATATATATAATATATCATTGTAAAGTCTTGGCGGGTCCGCTATATCGAAAATCCCTTCATATACATTATGGTTACACATTTTTATGTATTTCTATTATAAAGGATTATAATAAAAATAAGCACTGAACATGGCCGGACCCGAAAACATATAGATTGCATTTTATAATGCCGACGGGTCCGTAGAATGCCTTATCTATATGTGCTCTCTCATAGCATCGATTGTGATTTGTGATTCGCATTCTGGACCCAATATTATATATGCCATGTTTTATATTTCTGGTGGGTCCGCTATATCGCAGATTGTTAAGGTTTGGGTTAATACAACCATTGGTAGTGTCGATTGAAATTTGCAACGATGATCTAGACCCAAAAATTATATATTGTGTTTTATAATTCTGGCTGGTCCACAAGGCGTATGAAAACATGGATTTAAAGTTACAAGCGGGATTTCAAGAAGAGAAAAAATGGTAAGCAGTTTTTAGTGGAGCTCACCAGATCCTACTTATCATTTGACATGTAACAGCTGGGTGGAGAGAGAAAATCACCCATTTCGGGTGGGTATTCTCCGGGCTTATGTCCCACCTAAAATCTTTGTAGACCATCTGATCCACTAAGCATAGATCTACGGTGGGGATCTATTGGGCAAATCTGTTGCCTATAGAACTGTGCAGAGGCTTTGAAAAGTGCAGAAAGGTTATGTTATGCATGCTTTATGGGTATGTTCATTATATATGGTTTATAATGAATTTAGCACAAATATGAGGGTTTATTGGTAAAGACCATGGTATAACCAATGTTAAGGAGTGACTTAAGCAAGCATATATATATTTGGGTTAATAAAAGGATATTGAAGGTTTAGAAGGGTTGAATGAGTCCCGATAAGTGAATGTGACTAAGGGTTAGTCTATGTTGCGTTTAATAAATCATTCCCCAAAGGGACTAATATTTTAAACCCTTGGGAATGTTAGGTTCAATCCCTTGGGTTTATTATTCCCTTTGATTAATGGAAGAATCAGAAGTTTCCGTGAGTTCATGGGTATAATTTTGTAACCTTCTCTGTCATGTGTCATGTTATGTTTTATTCTTTCAAGCATAGTGATGAAGCTGCAGGTCTTTATTTGCTTACGTAGATAAAGTTAAAATTCCTTAAAAGAGCACTCCTATACTTGAAGTTTCCACCTTCCTTTATAACTTATAGATAATAGTTTCTGTGAAAGACCAACATATTATCTTTAACTTCTCCAAGAGTCACAGATAATAGTTTCTGTGTTAAGTAGCATATTGTCTATGATTTAGTTCTCATTTTCATAATTTTTTCTTAAGTTACAGATAGTAGTTTCTTTGAAAGACTTGCATATTATCTTTAAATTCCCCTTCAAGCTTTCTTAATTCATCATTTATATCTAGCAACAAATGGAATTCTGAGATGTTCCAGCCATACATGTATTAAGGGTTGAAGACCAAGTTTTCTAGGTCCCTCATTTGAGAACACAACAAACAATAAGTGACAGTAAATAATATTTATTAATGTCTTAAGCACAATTTCTCTACATCTAGGAAATTGGTTTCTTAAAGTACAATAGTCAACATCATAATAAACCATGTTTGACTCGGGAATAATAAACCGAAGCGATTGATATTATAAATCCAAAGGATTAATAATAAAACCCCAAGGGATTATGAACCAAAGGGAATGCTATTAAACAAAAGGGACTAATAATATCAACCCAAGGGAATAATAAATCCAAGGGATTGATATAATAAACCCAAAGGAATAATAAACCCAAGGGATTATTATTTATTTTCATGGTGAGACAATCCTTGTCACAATGTGACATTCAAGCATGGTTGGCTATGATGACAATGGTTTACCATGACCGATATTATAAACCTAAGGGAATAATAAACCCAAGGGATTAATATGAGAAACCCAAAGGAATAATAAAGTGAAGGGATTAATACTAAGACCCCAAGGGATTATGAACTCAAGGGAATAATATTAAATCCAAGGGACTAATATTATAAACATTAAAATAAACATGATCGACCATCATTCATTTACATATTGAGACAATTCCTATCACAATTCCATGTTGGGCCATGGTTGACATTATAATAAACCATGATTGACTCGGGAATAATAAACCGAAGTGATTCATATTATAAACCCAAGGGATTAATATTAAAACCCCAAGCGATTATGAACCTAAGGAAATATTATTAAACAAAAGGGACTAATAATATAAACCCAAGGGAATAATTAACCCAAGGGATTGATATAATAAACCCAAGGGATTAATATTAAAACCTCAAGCAATTATGAAGCCAAGGAATTATTAATATTAAAAAGTTGAAGAACGAAGAAAACCAATAATTTGATATTATAAACCATTGGGAATTAATAAAACCAAAGGAAAAATATTAGAAACCAAAGCAATAAAAAATGACAAGGTATTTATAAGAATTATGTTTTTAAACCCAATAGATTGATCAACCCACGTGACTATGAATATTATAAACCTAATGGATCAATAAACCCTGGGGATTGTTAATATTACGAAAGTAGCGCGCCAATAAATTGAAGGAATTAACATTGTAAATGTAAAGGACTAATATTAAACCTTAAGACTATTATTTAAACCTTAATATTGGGGATTAATAAAACAAGGGAATAAATGATAAAATGAAGGAGTTATTAATATTACAAACTTAGAGAACAAATAAACCTAATCATTTAATATTATAAACCCAAGGAAATAGTAAACCGAACCTAAGCCCTAAATCCATGGCATCAATATATAAACATAAATAATCCTATAAACAAAAAAATAATAAAAAACATAAACCAAAACCAAAATAAGAACCACATTGCAAACCATAAAGCACTAAAACATGATAAATCATCATTACATTAATAATAGCACATTTATATCCCTACATTATAAACAATAAATATAATTTAAGCCATAAATACATTGATATCAATACATGAATGTATTAATAGCATAAATGTCAAGAATATTAATATAAACACCTAGAACATGAAATCTCAACAATAATATTATAAATTCAAACAATATTAGTTGTATTTCATAGTGATATGGACTTCAATCGCCCCTCTTCCTTCTTCCTAATTGTAACATATGTGTTATCTTTCATCTCGGCATAACATTGGAAAGAAAAAGGTGGTGCAATGCGTAAACCATCTATTGATTTCACTCTTGATATGGCTGTGAAGGTAAGGCCTTGCTGCTCTTTATTCCCGATATCAACTGACGCTCGTTCTAAAGTCAATCCCTGTGACTTGTGGATTGTAACAGCCCATGCCATCTTTAAACGAATTTATTTTCGATTTCCTCTTATCACTAGGGTAAGAGGGGAAATGTTTGGATTGCTTGCATCAAATGGAACACCAACATACTTATCAAAAACAATAGTTGTGAATATTGGCAGTTGAGGTGTCTTAGAGGTAGACGGATAGAATATATCCTTAACAAAACCAAGTGCACCATTCACCAAGCTAGCTTCAACCCATAAATTACATGTCAACATAACACGCTGACCATGACACAACAAAAATTCATATTGAAAGTGGTGCATCCAAGGTTGGCCTACCTAATTGCTTATTTATAGGATGGATACTATGTCTTTCAAATTTTGTTCTTAATCAACAATTATAAAATGGAAGCATAGAATAGAGAAAATAAAATGCAAAATGCTATACTCACTTGAACAATGGAGACCTGGGCAATCCTTGGCTTTCTCAATTGAAGAATTCTTGTTTCATCTTGTAGACAGATAGTCAACCAATCTTACCATCTAGTATTGAAGTGATAACTAGCTAATACTGGCAGTCTACCAATCATTCACCTAAACTGGAATCCATTGTTACTCTATTGTGGACCCAATGGTAACCATAATTTGTTATGTTATTCTTGATATAAATTCAAAAGGAGTCACCCATGGAATTATATATAACAATCTGGACATTGTTATGGCTTTCTGGATCAATATGGTTGTGTTTGTAAGCTCAAAAAGACCCTTTATGTGATTAAGTCGATTTGTTCCTTTTGTTGGGATGAAATTCCTCATGAATAACCTCTTCTTTCATGCTCACCTACATTCACCTTCACATGGAGGTCTGTCTCGACATAACCAATTGTCTAGAAAACCCCAACAATAATGACAAGCTCTGTAGTGGTTCATCTTCACTTGAGATGACCTTAGTTGTCTACCAATGAATGATTTAGGGATTTCCAATGGGAATAAACTTATTTAAATTTTTACCCGTTAACCTTGCTCAAAGCGAATGGTTATAGTGTTTTCTAATGGGCATAGCCTTATTCAAGGTTTCACCAATTGATCTTACTTTAAAGGGAATCATTCATGCCTTTATCCAAATATAGAGTAAGAAGGAATGCCAGGCAAAAACTACCAGTCTTTTCTCTGAAGAGTCACATAATGGTTAAGGAGCCTCTCTTCATTACCAACCTATCACTCTTCATCGATGGGAAATATCCTTCCATGTTTCTGTAACTCTTCTAATCTTCATTACCAACCTTTCGCTCTTCAACACTCGACAATATCTTGCCATGTTTATGTAACTCTTCTAAATGTGAGGGAAATGATATTCCTATTTAGTACATAAGATGTGGAAAATACCATGACAAAGAGCCCATGACAAAGGAATTACCAATGAAATAAAGCAGAATGTTGTTGTTTGTACACACACATTTGTAATATTTTGGGAGAAACCACCAGGTGTTTCATATACCTAGCCAATTGTCCATGCACAATTTACAATTGTCACTCATCAAATCCCTCATGTGTGACAAGAATGTATTGGGATTTGTTCACATGAATATTTATAAATCCTTCCAAGCCATATTTATTACTTTTGTGATTGTTACTTTGTGATTCAATACTTAGTAATTTAATTGGTATACATTTAATTTTCCCCCTTAATTTTTACTAGATTTTTTATTATTCAATTATTTAAATGTATTTGATTTTTTTATTATTCAATTATTTAAATGTTGTGTACCACTGTTTCACATGAAAAAAGCTATAGGCATGATATAGGTCACACTTATAACGCATAAATTTATCTAGTAACTTCCAACATATCAATAGAAGAGTAAGCGTAAGTAATGCTAATGACATTGGTCATGGTTATAGAAAACAAGTTAATAGGATTTCTGGAATAGGTCAACACAACAATATATCTTTCCCTAGGTGGAGGTTTTGATACCAACCAATCAAGTCGTTTTTTACAGCATGAGGCAGTCCATGGGCGATGGCTGGTGAGAGTGATTGATGGGAGGTAGACAACCATGAACACTGCATCCATCTTGAACAATGCACTCCAAATACGTATAATGTTGGCTCCAAAACAATACCCTTTGATGAATAATGTGGAATGCATTTTCCAATGTTGAAATGGGTCTACAATTCCTTTTTAGAAGGGACTTCAGCCATTATAATGGCTCTGGTTTTAAATGGAGTTGTCTTTAGTGAAAGTTTTTGGAAGCTTGTATGGTGAGTTTTTTCTATTGTAATTTCTCTAAAATCAAGTAGGAATTTATTGAAATCACAAGCTTGATGTGTAATCCTGTGCAATTGAAGTGCCCTAAGGGTTTTCCAGGGTGCTGAATCCATATATACAATCAAAAAACTAGTTTAAATAACACAAACCAATATTTCACCTCAAATTTTTCCACCGGATTCTGGCACTAGAAAATCTAAAAAATCACTAAAAACAACTCCATTTTAAATTATGAAGATGGTCTCGAGATAGTAAAATTTCTTATATGGAAAACACTATTAAATCCACAACCTAAATTTAAACTTGTACTCTACTGGTAAAGTCTAAGTATAATAATATTAAATAGGATGGAGACCATATTTATGTGCTTGGGGTCGATCCTTTTCCTCAATCACTAATTTGTGCACCATTCTCACCATGTTTGTCCTTACATTTCTAGTGCTAATACCATTAATATCATAAACATGGATTTTAATTTCCTAAAAATTATGTTTTATCTTTAGATATAACTAGGCATTAATTCCATATATCTTAATGCACTCTTTAGGTTTCCTTCACCTATTTTTAAACCACATCTATTTGTATGTGCACGTGTCACTGGCTCATCCTTCCTCTCATTTGGTTGGATGCTTTCCCATTGTAATTAATATGACAAAGATGGTATGCTGCAAAAAAAAAACAAGTAAATGTAAACCAAAGCATATGAAAATCACTTAAATGAAATTGAGGAATAAATGAAAAACCATCTCTAAAAATTCAAAAAACCATAAAGCATAACCAAAAGTGTTACAAAACTACATCGGAAAGATAATAAGCAAGGAAATATTTTGATATTTCTAATCATCTAAATTATGCATAAAACACTTCATAAATCAAAATCTTAATAAAACACCTCACATATCACAATATTAAAAATAAGGCATTTTCAAATATTACAAAAAAAAAAAAAATGTATAATGAAATTCAAAATAACATTTAAAAAGAAAAGTCAATAAATCTAGAAATTTAGTATTGTTGGATGAATCACATTAGTTGGTTCGAAACGTCGACCAAATCCTAACAATGTGATTAATCTAAAAGACTTATCTCTAATTTAATATTTATTGTTAAATATGATTGCATAATTCATAAAGTAGATATTTTATAAAACATCTTTATGAAATGAGTGCACACCCTTTCATGTGTTGGGATGGGGTATTCCTTGTGTTTCATGATTATGCACAAAAGGAAAACCATGGGTTTCATCTTAAACCCTGGATAAATCATCCCCAATATGGATAATATAGATGGGTCGGTGTTATAAAAATACACGTAGAAAAGATAAATAAGGTAAAATGTAAGTTATACTAATCCATAATGATCAAGCTATATCAATGGTTACAAAATACCATTTATAATTAACATAAGTTGACTTGAAATGTGGCACAATTATTATTATTTGATCTATATTCATAAATAAACAAAATAAAATATATGTTTAAACAAAAATACAGAGATGCAACAAAACAAAACTACAATTAATAAAGAACAATTATTGAAAACTATTTACATGCAGAAAATAAACAAATTAGCTCGCTTGTTGATAGCTTATGTCTGAGAAGAGATGTGGTGGCTACATACCTTCTAAATTGTGTTACAATGAGGCTTGCAAACCTTCTAATAATCAAGAAACAATGGAAAACGTCAACTTCCCAGGGTTGTAACTTTGGCATACAATATTTGTTTGGTGTGCACAATACCTCATTAGAATGATCACTCTAACGACAACAAATTTCAACTCCAAACCATAGCTTTGTTGGCCTCTTGTTTTTAGGACTCTTAAAAAAATGTCGTTTAGAGCCTCAAAATGGCTTCGGAAGTTCAAGACCCAAAAAACTGCCAAAAATAGAAAACTACCAAAATAAGTTATTGTTCTAAAAATTAGGAAAATGAAAGAAAATAGTGTTCAGAGTTCAAGTGGATTAAGTAGGTGGCCACCAATATCACCCTAGATTAATTCTTCCCCCTTACGAACCAATGATCCCCATTGCATTGAGTTCCTCCATGTAATGGTGAAAATTCTATTGAACTTGGTCCTTGGTGAGCCACTTGCCTTGGTGTAGGAGCTAGCAAACTGTGACAACTTAATACAATTGGATCTTCTATTGGTTAGTTTTATTAATTTGTGTATCCATGATGCGGTAAGAAGTGGCTTGTTCAATGAAATTTGGGTTGAGCTTTTTTGGTGTCAGCTGCTCAACGATGTTTGATGTGTTGAATAATGGTGGAAAGTATGGACGAAGATGGTCTGCATTGAATATTGGGTGCAATCTAGGTAATGGGGGAATATTTAACACAAAATAGTTATCACCCATGACCTTGATGATGGTGTAAGTCCCATATCAAAGTGGTCAAGGCTTCCAATGGGCTATGGTAAGGCATTCCTTATGTAAATGCAACCAAACTTTTTCACCCATTAGAAATTTATGTGGAACTTGATGTTGATCATAACATTGTTCATTCTTAGCATTGGTTTTATCTAGGATATCATGAAACTATGGGTGGATGTTCTAGATGCATTCAATAAACTTGGTGGTTTTATTAGTTTTAGATTAAACATGTGTAGATTTTTCCTGTCACAAAAGGCATTGCGGTTGAAATACCAGGCCCACTTGAAAGGGGTTATGGATTATGAAACTATGGAGAGTGTTGTTATAGCTATGTTGCACAGAAGGAGGATTCTCATCCCATGTTCGTAGATGCTTGGAGTTTCACATAGAGTTGACTTAGCGAGCTTAGTGTCCAATAACAACTATAGGCTAGACTAGAATGGACTACGTAACCTACTCTCCAAATATGATATAATGGTTTATGGAATCACAAAATGCACCCATATGCATTAGAATAAGAGTTTGGTAGTGTATTCTACTATGATGCTCTTCCCATAAGTAGTTAGTATAACCATCTTAGAAAATCTATAAACGACTACAAATAAAAATTTGTTACCATGCTTGGTAGAAGGAAGTCCAGACATTTAGTCCATGGAGATGGATTACCAAGGCTATCTAGGTGTAGGCAAAGGAGTGTATAAGCATTAATTCCTAATCATTGGATTGGCAATGACACAGGTAGTGCATGATATGATATATTTTCCAACATCATGTTATATTTTTGGCCAATAAAATTACTTTTGTAGTACTCCCACGATTTTCTCCAAACAGAAGTGTCTTATGACCTGACTATAGTGCACCTCCAAAACCATCTTGGCATGCTCGCTTGAAGGAATGCAAAGGTGCCCTAGGTAGCATAACAATGCATCCTGGAGGTGGAAGTTTGGTGCTTTCTTCCTATCCATCAACATTTGGTTGGAAAAATTTGGATCATTTTTGTATAATTGTGGCCATCTAGAAGTCACATTCCCAAAAGAGTTGAGAATAGCGGTAAGTGGCACAATCGAGGGCTGACTAAGGAAATCTGCAATGTCATTAGTGTTTCTCTTCTTTTATTTAATGTTGAAATGGAATGGCTGTAGATATGTGGACCATTTTCTATGGTGATCATTCTGCAACTTCCCTTGTGTCTACATAAACTAAAGAGGCTAGTGATCTGTGTGCATGATCATATCCTTCCCTAGAATGTAATGTTTCGACTTCCGACAAGCCTATACAATGGAGTAAATATCCTTATCATAAGTGGGGTATTTCTGGATAGTATCAGATAGTGTCTCACTATGATATGCCACCGAATGCCCTTACTGGGCTAGAACTGTAGCAAAAGCATAGACAGAGGCATCTGCCTGAATTTGAAATAGTTGTTGTAGATTTGGCAATGTGATTATTGGCACAAAGGAAAGGTGATGTTTTTGCTCAAAAAATTCCTTCTATTGTGCCTTAGACCAAAAAAAAAAAAATTATTTCACTCCACCCTTGGTAACTTGACTGAAAGGCCAAGTGATATGAGAGAATTCCAACATAAACCTTTGATAGAAATTGGCAAGGCCTAAAATGATGTGATGTTGTGTGAGATTTTTCATGGTTGGTCAATCCTGAATAAATTGGATATTATGTAGATCCACATGAATGCCTTCGTCATCAATTATGTAGCCCAAATATTGCACTTGTTTATTCCAAAGGAAAACTTCTCCTAGTTGGAACATATTTTGTGTTGTCATATGCTTTGAAGGACCTGTCAAATATGTTGTAGGTGCTATGACCAACTGTTACTGAATGTGAGGATGTCATCTAGATATATAATCATGAATGAGTTGGTAAAAGGCTGCAAAATTTTAGCCATCAGTCATATAATATTTGTAGGGGCATTTGTCAACCCAAAGGACATGACCAACAAATCAAAGGCCCTCCTTGGATTGGAGGTGGTATTTCATACATCTATTGGTTCTATTGGAACTTGTTGATAGCCAAACCTCAGATCAATATTTTTGAAGTACCTTCCCCCCTTGAGTTGGTCTAGAAGGTCGTCAACCCATGGGATCAATTATCTGTTATTGAAATTGATCTTAGTCAGTGCTCGATAATCAATGTAGAGTATCCTAGTCCCATCCTTCTTTTGTACGAGTACAATTGGTCTCCCGCAAGGTGAGGAACTTGGTCATATGTGTCCTTTTTGTAGCAAATCATAGATCTAAGTCTTGATTTCATTGTTTTCCAGAAGAGAGGAGTAGCATGTTCACCCATTGGGTCGATGTGCTCTAGTTTAGATCAATCCATTTCTTGACCTCACAGTGTAAGGGCATTGTTGACACTTAATCTTAATGGATTGGGAAATTCATTTAAATATTTTTTTAGTGTCAGTCCTTGAAGCCTTCCTCCAGTGATCAAACATGCTCTTACAAAATGATTTTAAGGTGGCAAAGTCAAATTTTGTCATTTCAGTGAGTCTTCAAGCAAAATTTGGTCACTAGGTATTATGTCTAGGGTTTGCTTTTACTCCTGTCAAAGTTGTCCAAATGTCGGTCCATGTCACCATTCAGCTGATTTTACCATCATTTAAAGGGTTTTCATCATCATGCCAAGTTCTACTGGGTCATTTTACACATTGTTCATGCTTCAGTTGTGCCTAGGTAAGGTTCATTTCCCTCTCCTAGGGTTTTGAAGGCAACTTCTCTTGGATGGTAAAATCATCAGTAAAACGTGTATCCTAATGTTCATACACCTTCCCCTATCCTTAATGTACCTTATTAAACACTTCCCATCACTGAGATCCCCCAAATTCCTCATTTTCGCACAAACCATAGTTTCTTGCTACAACTTGACAATTTTCTAGACTAGGCCTGTGTTTTGCCCTTTTGGACCTCTTCCCCTTCACTCAATATTTGAAATTCCACTTTCTCCTGCTTCCTAACATCTCTCCCTACTTTCCAAAATTTTCTCAAGAATTTAGAAGCCCCTTATCCTCTTCATTTCGCTTCATTTCGACAAATCCCTTGTTCCACACATCGGGATAGGTTTTACTCCAATGATGTTTCTGAGCAAGAAAATATGAATTTGGGAAAACTGGGAGAGGCTTTTGTCCACAATAGGCCAAGGAAGAAACCCTCCTTCACGTTTTACATAGGTGTCATGGTTTTAGAGAAATGTCAAAAATACAGTTGCCTCAAGAGAATTGATGCACCTCTGAAGTGACCTTGGGAAACTCACATTTTCTCATAGCTTTGTTGGCAAACTTACTTTTTTGATGCATCAAATGATACGTATACACAAAGCTCTTTCCAATGAGCTATCATGAGCTCAATTTGGATTTGAGGAAGCCCTTCAAAGGTTGACTGCAATAGCACTCTGCCTTTAGGCAGCTTCATTTTTCACATTTTGACCAGTCTTGGGAGATTTGATATTTGATAGGGAAAATGAACTCCAAATTGAAAGACTCTAGTTTTGTTGGAAAGTAGACGTAAATACCTTTCCAACGCGCTATCCTGCACCCAATGTGGACACCAGGAAGGCCTCCAAAAGTCTCCTGAAATATGTGATACACATAGGGTTTGGTGGTGCGACACATTGGGTTGGTGCGCGACGCATTGGGCTAGAACACAAGATTTTTGCCATTCCTTTCACCAATCAAATTTTGCTTGGTTTCTCCATGATTGAGTAAGTCAAAGCCACTCCTCTATTGCTCATAACTTGTGCTTGGTGTTGATTATGTGTTTGATTATGAAGATTTGAGTACAAATCTAAACCCTACTATCTTGTTGAGAAGTGCCTCCTTAGGGTTTTGCAACTTGTTGGTGTCAATCATCCCACCTCCTCACCTTGTTTCTTCCCATATCCCATCGCTGTTATATCATAACTACACCATGCCATCTATCCCTTCAAAAATAGACAAGATTCATCATTCAAGTCAAAAAATCACAAATCAAGCAAAACAGAGCTAGAGTGAAGTGTCAAAGGTTTAAAAAATTGCAAAAGTGGGTGTGCCCAAATCAAAAATCAAAATCCCCGTCATAAGAGATATGTTTGTGTTCCAATAATCCAATTTCACACCAAGATACATCAGTGAAACCAAGACAAATCATGGAGTTGTGAAGAAATCACGTTGAAGGTCGAAAATGTGTTGCAGTTGCAGAGCGTGGCGCATAGGCTGAGTGTCACGGTGCACATGGTGTGCACGGCGCATTGGGCAGTTTTCCGCAGTGTAAAAATACACTAGTGCAGCACACATGACATGTGCGGCGCGTTGGGCTATTGCATGGCACACAGAGCCAGATTTCAAATTTTTGTCATTTGTTTCAAAAACTCCGATCCACTTGGTTCTTCTCGCTCCAAGAAGTTTATGAAATTTCCATTAACATGTTTGGTAGTCATTGAAGTGGATTATGAGAGTTTGTGATGTCAAATTGCAAACCTTATTACCTTGTTTTAAACTGCTCCTTATGGTTTGGATTTCAAGTTTCAAAAGTTTGATTTTTGTGCCAAATAGTCCAAAAACCATTCCTCACCTATGGTTCTGTTCCCCTTCATTGTAATATCATCATTGTTAATATTCCTCTCTTATTCCATTATAATCCCATTATCACTCATTCTTGAATGTCCCTATCCCTAAACCCTACCACTTCCTATTTCACTTATAAAATCCCAAATTCCGAAACATAGTCAAGTGAATATCCTCACACTTTAAATTCACTTGACAAAACCACATTATCCTCACTGCCTTATTTCCCATAGTCCCTTATTGACTTTGACACACTTGGCAATTGGAGACAAAGACATCACACTTTTCATATTCACCTCAGGAGACATAGGTGAAGAAGGCGTCGAGGAGGCGTGAAAGGACAAAATCTTGGTCGAAGCTTCTTTGGCTGAGAATCATACTTGATGAGGCATATTCAGTCCAAATTTCAAGGAATTTGGAGAAAATTTTGTCATTTTTGATTTTTTTGGTCACAAAACAGGTTTTTCTGCCCAACGCGTAGTGCCACTTGGCGTGCGCTTATAATTGGGAGATCTCCAAGAGGAAAACTTAACATTTCTGGATTTTTCATCTAAATTTATGCATGCTCATGGATTACCTAAGGATTTCATCAAGTTCTGGGTTGCCTAAAGGGTCAAAAACACCCTCAAAATGACCTCACTGCCCCTATTTTGACACACAGGAAGCAGTCTTGGGAGATTTGATTTTTGGAGGGGCAAATGGACACTAAATTGAACACTTCTACTTGAGTTGGAGGGTAGACAGGTAGGGCTTTCCAACGAGATATCATGGGATCAATTTGGACTCTAGGAATGGACTCAAATTCATCTCCAAAGTGGCGTAATGCATAGAGAATCAGGCGCGGCGCATAGAGGAAAATTTGCCTGTTTGACTCATTTTTGCTCCTTTTTTCACCTAGTTTTGCCTAGTTTGACTTTTTCACTCTCCTAATGGAAAATTTATGATGTAATTTGATGAAAATTGAGGGATCATGATGTAAATATGCTATATTTTTACGTGTATAGCTAGATTCATCAGTTTAGAGGTTGTTTGAAACTGAATGAATCGGTTTCCTTGTTTTTAGAGGCAAGCTGTTATGATGCCTAGATTCCAGTTCTCAGTTTAGGATCAGTTGGATCAGCCCCTAAACATGTGAGCTCGACCCCTAGAGGCAAGGAGGAGCTATGTTTGTTTATATTATGTTGTTTTTCAGTCATTAGCATGGTTGGACATTTGGGATTTCTTGGCACATCATTGTACATTTTATCTCTGCAGTATTAGCAAAGGAAAGACCATGGTTTTGCAGCACTTGTTGGGATCCATGTGGCTCTGTGTTTTGATGATGTTTTTCTCTACATAATTTTAAGTTCACTGATGTTTATGTATATCATTTTCCCTTCGCTTTTCTTCTGAAATTAAACAAATGAGTGATTAAGGTAGAATCCATTGGACTGCTATGCTTTGCCTTGAAATTTTGTTTAATTTTACATGTTTTCATCTGTTTGAGGACTCTTGAGACTCTCTTACCCTCCTTAGCTCGTCACTAGTCTGATCCATCTATTCATTCAATCTAAAGCATCAAAACGATTGCCTTCCTTGCCCCAATCAGAACTCTGCAAAAACTAGGCCTCATCCCCAGACCCAAAATTTCCTTTCCCTTTTTCCAACACAAGACCCCAAAAATCAAATCAAAACCTTGCACTTAATACCTAGCCTAAGATTAGTTGTCAAATCATTCATCTCAAGCCCCATCTGACTATCTTTTGCTGAGATTGACCTGGAGAGAGCCCTCTCCTGTCCTCGTAGGGATAGCTATGAGGCTAAGCGTGGTTTGATGTGGACCTAGAAGCTTACCTTTTCAGCCTGAGGTAAATGTAGGCTCTAACATATTGTAAATGGGAAAATAATGAAGCATTGGAAGATGAACCTCAATAGTCTCCCTATTCTTGTATATATTATTGATATATTTTAATGAAACACTCATTCGTGGAGTTGTCCAATGCTTGACCTAACATGGTATCATGGCACAAACGTAAAATTAGTCCCTTTCTTCCAATTTAACTCCTATTTTCTCTACCATATTCTATCCATCTAACATAAAACATTCTTTGTGAGTTTTGGTTCTTTCATTCTATTCCGCCTTGAAGGCATATGGTGAGAACACCTTCTAAAAGGAACTATGTTGTATAGCTGCAAACGACTGACTTATAAAATGAAGCATTTAAACTTCATGGAACAAGGCGCTGAAATGACTATGTGTTCGTTATGTTTAAATGATTGCGCATTGGTTCTTTCTTGAATATTGTGTGTTACAAACTATATATGCTACAACTAATATATATTGAATGTGAAACCATGTGCTTAGAGTCTTGTGTTAGTGATGTGTTGAATTTTGTATATACTTAAGGTTGGCTAAGTATGAAGACCGTGCAATGAAATTTTTTTTAAGACCATATGTTGTGTATTCTATGATGAGTATGTGTTGTATGGTCTGTACACTCTTGTGCTGGTTCATTTACCATAGACTGCTGAAAGGTTGTGAAGAACTATGTGTTGGTTTTGTTTTGAAGAACTATGCATCGAATAGTTTTGAAGGGACACATATGTTCATGTTTGAAGGTCGTAAGGCATGTGCATTTTTTTTAAGGTTGCGTTGTGATGGGCATATCTTAGATTCCAAATATTTTATGATGAGCATAAACTTTATGCATTTGAAACCCTTTTTTTATGTTGAGGCATATATATTATCTATATATTATATATATATATATATATATATATATTATATTATATATTATTATCTTAAGGAGGTATGTAATATATCATGCTAATATATATCATATATTAAAATATGTTCAATTGGATGGAGTACATATATGTTATATATTTGTTGAAATTGGGTTTATATGAGATTCTATTAAGTTGGTTCAATTAAGAAATGGAGTGTTTTGTGAAATTCATATATGATGGTATATAGTGTATGAATAATGAGAGGCTACTCCTTAGTTGAATAATTTTTGAAGACATAGTTGTATACCATTCAATTAACTGTAGAAACACATCTTTTTTGTTGTTGTAAGTATTGTAATTATTTTGGACCAAGTTCAAATTTTTATGATGGATAAGCTCTTCTCCATAGTTGGAGTAGTTCTCATTGAAAAGGATAAGTATCATGAATGGTTCAAGAATATAAAACAAACCATAATTTTTAATTAGTGCTAGAAAGGCGTTTGTGAAGGAGAAGGAGGAAATACTCCTGAGAAGCCCACTTTTGACAAGGAGATTGCCATATCAAAAAAAAAGAATACCAAGGCCTATGCCTTGATTGCAGTTAGTCAATGAAGAGGTCAGTCATTATATTATGCCATTAGTAAATGATTTCAAAGCCTTAAAGAAGCTGAAGGATTTATATGAATCACACTTTGAGCTTGAAGTTTTTCAATTAATGATCAAAATATTTAATTTAAAATTGAAGGATGATGATACCATTTCCTCAATATATGATATAAGATACATTAAGCATGACATAAAAACCACCAATGTTAAAATGGATTTTATTGTCACAACTTTTGTCAAGGTATTGTATCCCACTTATTCCCATTATCTTGAGTCATTACAAGCTAGTGGCAAACTCAAGGAGGTTTCCTTTGACACTTTTGTGGAGAAGTTTACTGAAAGAGAGAAGGACTTTGGGAAGAAGAAGAAAAATACTCAAAATCCTAAATAATTGGTATGCCTTACAGAAAAAGAGAAGAATCAGGGACAAAATTCTTCTAGGGAGAGAGGTGATTCAAGAGGACGGGGAAGGAATAATTTTAGAGGTTGGGGGGGGACATTTCCAAGGATAAAGACGTGACCTTTATTTATTATGGTGTAACAGAAATGAACATGATGGTTTTGCATGTAAGCTCTCATGCGATAGGAGATTAGACATGAAAGGGATTAAGAGAAAGGAAAATCATCAAATAAAGGGAAAGGAAAAGTAGTTGAATCTGCTCATTATGTTGTGGAACATTGCAACATTGAAGTCAATGAAGACTTATTTAATGCTTCACTTGATTCGTGGAAATATTCTTGATTGCTTGACTTGGGAGAAACTTTCCACATGACTTTTCGAAGATATTTCTTTGAAGAATTCACTGGGAATGATGATGGAGAAGTCTACCTTGCAGAAATGTCAAAAGTCAATTCATTAGGGCCTAGAACCATCAGGCTCAAATTGCTTGGTATTCCAATTTCTTTTACATGATGTTATCTATCTCTTAGAATAGAGGAGAAATATTTTGTCCTTGGTTCACATCTACTAGCATGGACACTTCATTCACATTTTGATGGCAAGGTTGAAATCAAAAAAACATCAGATCACTCACTTGTCATGACTGGCGTATAATAAGTAAGGCTATTGAAGCTACAAGGAACCTATTCTTGTGCATAGAAATTTTCATATAGTTCTAACTATGATGAAGGTACACTTCCATCCAGCCTTTTGTGACATGCTAGATTTGGGCATTTTAACTATGACAACCTTCAATTGATGAAGAAAAGTGGTGTTACTGGTTTCCAACTATTCCTAGGAATCTTAAGCAATGTGATAACTATATCTTAGGAAAGTGTAACAAACAATATTTTGATGATTCTCATTCGAAAGAACATAGAAAGATTAAACTCATTCATTTTGATGTGTGTGGCCTAATGCTTGTTCCTTGTACAAATTCTAATAAATACATGATGACATTTATTGATGACTACAGTAGAATGTGTTGGATATATATATAGAATAACAAATTCGAAGCTTTTAAAACTTTCAAGAATTTTCATGCATGGATTGAAAATGATACACAAACTCATATTGGTTGTATTTGCACTGATAATGGAAAATATTATACTTCAAATGAATTTGAAAACTATATTCTCTAGCATGGGATCAAACATCAAACAATTGTGCCTTTTAATCATTAACAAAATGATGTAGTTGAAAGAATGAATAGGACAATCTTAAATATGGTATGATTAATAATGTTTTTCAAGAATGTTAAGTTGATGTTTTGGGTTGATGTAGTTCCATGTGTTGTGCATATAAAGAATAGGTGTCCATCTCATTCTCTAAAAAACAAGACTCCCTATGAAATGTGGTATGGCCACATTCCTTCGGTGAGGCATCTCAACATTTTTGGTTTCACCTATTATGCCTTAATAGCTAAGGAACATAGAAAGAAACTCAATGCAAGGAGTTTAAACTGTATCATCTTGGGGTACTCAGATACCTCCAAAGAATATCATCTCTATGACTAACTGAATAAGAATCTTATAATATCTAGAGATATGATATTTCTTGAATGTTCCAAGACTAAAAATATTGTTGACTAGTACCTTGATCGCTTCGAAAAATTTGGGCATGCAAAAAAATTTCAAGAGTTTGGAAATGAGATTCCAAATCTTGAAGCTGGGATACCTATACTAGATAAATATGTGGAATCTCCTTCTGAAGAACTCTCTCTGCCTCATGAAGCTCCGACTATTAATCAATAAGACATACTAAGTGGTGTGTTTGAGAGAATTGGGAGGGAAAATCTTGATTCAACCCCATCTCAGTCACTTGAAGTACTCGGGCCATCTCAAAAAGTTCCTCCAAAATGGCTCACAAAGACACTACAAAGTGCTTTTCCTTATGAGGTTGGAAAGATAGGGACAAGAAGCCCTACTAGATAGAATGGAGGCAAAGTAGACGAGTTTGATTCATATGTTGATATGAATGTTTCTTATGATTGTGAATTAAATTTGTCTACAAATTTCAAATCAACGTCTTTCAAAGAAGTCATTTCTCATGATGAACGGAAAGAAGTGATGCAAAAATAATATGATACTTTGATAAATAATGGTGCCTGGAAGCTAGTCAATCGTCCATAGGGAACCAAACCAATAGCTTGAAAGTGGATCTTTAAAAGAAATATTAATAAAATGGCTCACTTGACAACCATAAAACTAGGCTTGTAGAAAAATGTTTTGTATAGAAGGGGTCGATTGTGAGGAGACCTTTCACCCCATAATAAAATGGGCTATCATTCAGACATTGTTTTCCTTAGTAGCTCAGAACAGTTGGAAAGTCAATCAAATGGATGTGAAAACTACGTTCTTGAATGGGGATCTAAAGGAAAAAAATTATCCTCAAACAAAAGGATTTGTTGTGAAGGGTTAGGAAAGTAAAGTATGCAAACTTTTCAAATCCTTGTATGACCTCAAACAAGCACCACGAGCCTGGTACGAGAAATTGACTAAGCATATTCTGAAACTCAATTCAAACATTACTATCTTGATGATGTAACTTTGTTTGTCAAGAAAGTTGGAAAAATACTTGTATAGCTTGTGGTGTATGTATATGATCTTTTGATGATAGCAAAAAATGAGAATTACATTGCATCCATATGGATAGAACTGAGGAAATGTTTTGAAATGAAATATTTAGGCTATTTTTCGCTACTATGTTGGTATTGAAGTAACCTAAAATATGAAGTTTATATTCCTCTCTCAGAAGAAGTACATTGGATATTTATTGAACAAGTTTGGCATGGTTGAGTGTAATCCCTTGACTGCGCTAATGGGACAAAATTTAAAGCTCAAATACACTAAAGGAAATGAATTTTAGGATGCAACAAAGTAAAAACAACTCGTAGGAAGTCTCAACTACCTTACTACTACCAGACTAGACATTTCATTTATTATTGGAATCCTCTCAGGTTTATGAAAAAGCCTGATGAGGTTCAATGGTTTGTTGCAAAAAGAGTTATGAAGTACTTGAAGGGAACTCAAGTCTTTGGACTTAGGTATAAATAGGTGGATGAATTTGGCTTGCTTGGATAATATTATTCATATTTTGATGTAGATAAAGAAAATAGAGTATCTTCTTCAGGTTATGTTATCAGTTTTGGTCTTAGAGTTATCTCCTAGAGGTCACACGAATAATTTGTTCCAATTGATTCTACAATTGAGGCTGAATATGCGGAAACAACTGAAGCAACAAAGGAAATTCCACGGATCAAGAAAATTCTGGAAGATTTGCGGGGGAAACAAGTGCATTCAACTCCTATTTTAATTGACATCACTTCTACAATAAATTTGGCCAAGACACCAAAGTTTCATGATTGAACCAAGCACATCAATATAAAATATCATTTGATTTGAAATCAATTTGAGGCCAAGAATATTCATCGATGACATTTTTCTACAAATGAGAAGATTGTAGACATCTTCACCATAGAGCTTGGAAGAGAAAAGTTTAAAAGATTTAGAATGATGCTTAGACTCATGAACATCCCTTCGAATTAAGGAGAGAAATTCTGAAGCCTAATCCTAAGGGATTGGGAAATTCATGTAAACATTGTAAATAGGAAAATAAGGAAGCATTGGAAAATGAAGAGATAATGCAATATGAATCCCAATAGTCTCCCTTTCCTTCTATATATAATTTATTTCTTTTAATGAAATGCACTTTTGTGGAGTTACCCAATCCCTATATCAACATCAAACAATACCTCGTCCATGAAGGGCTTGATGTTATAGGGAAGGAAATACTACTAGCTAACATAGAGATCTCGTCCTTGGTGGAGCCACCCGATGGCATATGATTGCAAGTTTTGTGTGGTCAGAAGGTGCAACTAGTTAATGACCTCAACTGAGATGAGGTTCTTTTGGCTCCCACTGTCAATAATGAATTGCAATGGAAAACCCTTCACCCACATTTATGATTGAAAGAGACGATCACCCTCCTCTAGATCCTTAGGCTTAATATTTTGAACCTTGGTGGTGGCAACAGTGGCACATGGGTTCTTCACTATATGAACCTCTGACATATCATGTGCATTCATGGCATATTAAACAATACCCTTAATTTGAATACAAATTGGAAAATACCTCTAAAAATCACACTATTTAACCCCCTGCCAATATAAACCCAATACACTTTAACAATTTGAAAACCTCTACTTTAACTAGATATTATAGGTATCTATTTTTTCATAAACATTTTTCATACCCCTTTATATTTTTTCATTAAATTTGGGCTCCATTGTTTATACCAACCAAGATAAAAACCCTCTACCTCCTATATATCCCCCAATATATTATGTAACTTTTTCCTCAATAAATATTCCCCAATATGAACCCACGTGGTATGGTATTTCTCCCCGACTGAATCCCCGTGTAGTGGCACTAGGTCCCACATCAATAATTTTCTTCCCTTTGTCAGGCTCTGGATCAGAGTAAGAACATGCATCTTACTTTGAAGCTTTTAGCCAAACTACTAATGACTACCTGGCGTTACACTAATTTTTGTTGTGGGTGGGGCTCTTGTGGAACTCACATCACTTTATGGTGTCCTTCTTCATCCTTGTGGTGCTATTATTTACTTGTGTCTTTGATGGGTTGTCCTAGGTTGCCCCACCTTGGCTCTATCCTTTTTTCTATATTTTAAAGGTTCCTTTACCCTTATTTGGATTTTCAGATCCAAAGGCTTGCTTCCTCTATTTAAATGTCTCCTCAATCCTCATAACGTATCCATACACTACACCAAATGAAGATATGTCTAGGAACTCCATTTTTTATTGGATGTATTTCTACAGACAACCACAACACTTGAGTATCAGATGCTGCTTAGAATCCTTGATAACCAACTTCATGCATAGGCTATGGAAAATGCACATCTTTGTCCCTTTCCTGCCATAGTGAGGTCCACTTTATGTACTTTTCATAGCTTTTGATATGGTAACATTGTTCCTTGATGGAAACTCAAAAATAATTCCAAGAGGGTGCAGCTAAAAATAGCGATGGTTTCTCCTCATCCCTCCACTACTCATAGTAGGTTTCCCACTAATGCTTGACATGGGGGTTATCTTTGAGGAGTGAGAAAGTAATCTTTTCCCTATCGAAAATTATGGACCAAAAAAAATCCTTCTAGCATATTTTATCATCTATCTAAGGAAACTTCGTCTATCTATCCTTCAAATATAAGAATGCTAAAGCTAACTTGTACCTTAAATGGAGCATCCCCCTCTAAGTGATTTATGGATGAAGATGCTTGGCACGTTGATACCCGCCGAAGGATTTCAGAAAAAATATCGATCATCTCATTTCTTTGTCGCTCGAAGGCCTCTTTAAGCAATATTTTGAAAGGATATCCTACTCCCTCACCTTTATTTTATTCTTCCATGGGAGGAAATCAGGGTTGGCAAGGCTAGTTTTGTAGAGGTTCAACTAGTTCAAGTCCTAACTCCTTATACCCTGACCTCATTGGAGGCATGCAAAGAAAAATAGAGAAAATGAACAAACTAGCTTGGGTGACGATAGCTTATCTTTGAGAATAGATATGAGGACTACATGCCTCTAAACTATGTTACAATGAGGCTCACAGGCATTTTTATCATAAAGAAATAATTGAAAACCTTAAAAATTGAAAAATATAACCCTATGAGATGAAACACCAAAATCTTGTCGGCCTTGTTGGGGTTAGTTGGAACATCAACTTCCTGAGGTTGTAACTTTGACATATGATATTTTTTTGGAATGCATGCTACCTCGTTAGAAATATATATCTAAGGAAAACATATTTTCACTACAAACAATGGATTCTCATTTGTTCATTTCTAAAAAAAATGTCGTTTATGGCCTCAAAACAACTCTAGAAGTTTAGGACACGAAAAACTTCCAAAAATAGAAAACCGTCGAAATAGGAAACTATGCTAGAAATTAAGTAGCTAGAAGAAAACAACGTTGTGGTCTAAATGGAATAGGCAACTGGCCACCAATATTCACCTGAATCATTATTACTTTTTGTAAGCATAAATTATTGATAACAAAATTAAAAACACAATTTTTCAAATTTACCATACTTTTTGGTTTGTATATAATGATATATGAAATAAAGATATATTGAAATATAAATAAATTTTACAATCAAATTCATAAATATATACAAATTTATTAAATAATTTATATAATATAAATTTTAAATTTTAAAATAATTAATATTTAATAAATTTAATAATGTGAAATATGGAAAATTGATTTAATATATTATTGTAAATAGTTAATTATTATAATTTTTAGGTTCTCTTTTTTAGATCTTCTTTAATTACAATTAATTTATTTGAATGGTAATATCTTTAATATAAGAATAAAATTTTAAACACAATTATTTTTTAACCAATTAATTAGAAAAAATAAATTTAATTAAAGTAAAAATTTTACTATTGTAATTTTTGTATTCTTCCTTATTGCGCTTTAGCTTTTCTCTTTGGCTTTTCATTTTCTTTTATTGCAATTAATTGATTTATAATCATTTAACTTCTTTGTTGGATTATCATATCCCTTTTCTGAATTCAACATATATGGTTTTCATCACGTTCATATTGATATCATTCTCATACTTCGTTTATGACTATTTAGAACTTCAACATATAGCATTTACTTTCCCTTTTATTGTGTGCTTAATTTTGCAAGGCTTACCTATTTCATAATAATGTACATCTTAATTTTTCTTACACTATTTAATGCTGATTTGTCATCAACTTTTTCTTTGCAAATACATAACCTATACACTAGTGCTAATTCTTAGAAAATCCTTGTGTACTCAATTTTAGAAATTGAACCATCATCTTTATCTAGAGTATTCCTCCACTTTACTGAATATTATTTTTACTCAAATATCTATGCCATCGCTGCTTTCGCTTTCATTAATTTCTCTATTTCATTAGGACTCATCCTTTGGAATCTATTTCTATTAATTCATTTCTCTACTTTTTCTTTAGGGTTATGATTTTATCTTTCCATAATGAACTCCCATTCTCTAGTCTTATACAGCTTGAGTAGGCCTAATGGTTAAGAGCATGTGTTTCCTTCTAAGAGGTCACAGGTTCAAAACTAGAGGGGGTAGAGTATGTATGCCTTCGTAGACTTAGCAGTCAAATCGCTACGCGGAGGTGGGTCCCTTGTCCCACAAATAAAGGGGTCTCATACACCAATTTAGTGTCTGGCTTGGCTATGACCTTAAAAATAGATATTATTATTATTATTATTATTATTATTATTATTATTATTATTATTATTATAAAACAATCGATATAGATGATATATCAAAATCCATTTGTCTTGAGTTAGAGAATTTTATATTCATCCTACATAACATGATCTTCTTGAGAGGCATCCTCTTGAACACACATTTCGAATATTGTACATTACTTAGGTGCAACAAAATCTTTAACACTAAATTATTTGAATATTTATCTTATATTAATGTGAACTAGATTATTCTTATTTAATATTATTTGGATTACTTTTGTGCCACTAACCCTTTAGATTATTTTTATAAAATAAAGAAATATTATTACTCTACTTTGGTGTTAGACACATAATCCTTCAATAATTTCTTGTCAATGCAAATAATTTGTATATAATAGGTAGGTATACGAAATGACTATTCACGAGGTATCAAGGGTCTTTCATAGAAAGTAAAATAAATAGACACCCTCTTTGTATATACTTAACTTTAAGTAATGAAATAACTAGAATGTAAGTGGGAGTTATTTTTTCTTGTCAATGTAAATAATTAGTATATAATAGGTAGGTATACGAAATGACTATTCACGAGGTATCAAGGGTCTTTCATAGAAAGTAAAATAAATAGACACCCTCTTTGTATATACTTAACTTTAAGTAATGAAATAACTAGAATGTAAGTGGAGTTATTTCTTAGCTTGACATTATATTAAAGTTGATTATTTTAACTTTATTATTATTTATATTTTTATTTTTAATATATTTTCCATTCTCTATTCATTAAACTTATCTCTATATATTTTTATTTTATCTATGTATCATTTCTAAGTTAACTCATGCCCATTCTCTCTTTTGCACCCATTTTAGTGCTCCTCAAATCAAACTTGTAGTTATTCTCTATTTTGTAATGACACTTTGGATTCTATGAACATGTTTTTGAAATGTTTGCCTCTGTATGCCATTACTTCTCCCACATTCTCCCTAATTCAGTTTCATTAGACATATTCCACATCAGTGAAACATTATGCTACAAGGGTATTATCATTATCTTTAGAATTGATATCAAAATATTTTTATGGGTTCCCCACTGATGATATTTCGTTTTTTGGTCCACCATGTAGTACTAGGAGAACATGTGACCCACTCACGTGCTTAGTTGTGTGGGAAAGGAAGGAGGTCCTGTTTTGAGGATCTAAGTGATGATAGTTCCTTCCCAGTGATATGAGTCATGGTCAATTACCTACACATGTGTGATAACATTATTGTTGTCAATGTTAGGTCAATTATCATTATATACAAGGATAATTATGGTTCCATTGATTTATCCATTGAGAACACACTGGTGCGGAGTCCTGGAAGTAGTTCAAGGATGGTTTTGACACCCTCGTATCAACTAAGGCCTCTAACATTTCCCAAATTCTCATAAATGTTATTGATGGGCCTAACAAATGGGTAGAATTCAAGGCCCATCTGACCATCCTTCAACACATTAAGCCTCGCTTTTTGCATTTGATGAAATCTTTTTAAGTTTTAATATGTTCATTAGGAAGGTTTAGAAATAATTGCATATTACGTGCCTAATATTTTTTTTCTAGAATATTGCGAGAATATTGGGTAGATTCTGAAGATTTGGAAGATGAGATAATATAGGGACTTTCTCCATACTACAAGATAGACCAAGATAGGACACGAAATGAAAAGGATATTATGAAATTATTGAACAGAGTTTGGGGATCCAGTGAGTGAGAAAATCTAGGAATGTGTTCCTTGTCATTGCATGAAGATTCCTACTATTGGGAACCAGATCGATTTTTTGACGGATTTTGGAGGGGAAATATACCTCCTTTATGTATTCTTCCCCATACATTTATATAAGTAATAATTTTAATTCGCCTCTAAGGGCATGGCCTTTTTACTCTTATTATGAAGAAAACTTCTTATTTAGCAGCTCTACTTTCATTTCTACCAGAGATGTACTTGAATTGACATTTACAATGAAGTTTGGTTTCATTTTCAACTTCTAAGGCTTGGTTTCCTTCATAGGAATTTGAGTATCCTTGGGATTTTCCATTGCAAGAGCATCAGATCCCTACTGTAGAATTTATTTATCTTCTTCTAATGTCTTTTTCACCTTCGCCTCCTACTTCTGCATTTAGTATTCATGCTTCCTTTGTTGTAGGTTATATTGATTAAATGATTGAAGTGAGTTTTTTCAGGTTATTTATAGAGTCACAAGCATGATTCATCCTTATAAATTTGCAAATTCATATCCATGATTGACCTACTTGGATTGGTTTACTAGTTCACAATTCTAGAATTTCTGGAAGTTTTGTGGAGCAAAATAGTAGCAAATTTCTTCTTAATTTTAGAACATGTCAATCAAACTCTCTTCAATTTTTTCCAATTATATTTATTCCTAAAAACATTTAATTTAATAAAAAAAATCATCCCACGTCATTTGCACTTGATTAACTTAGGCATTTGGTTACTTACATTGGCATACTAGTTCATTTTCTTGAAATTTTTGTTTTTAGTAATAAATTTCTGTTAAATTTTAGGATGGGTTAATGAGATTATTTAGAGTTTATTCCACTTGTATTAAAGCCTAAAAGCATCAAAATTAATAATAAAATTTACCCCGTATCATTTTCAGTTAATCAACTTAGGCGATTGGGTGCTTAGATAAACTTACTAGTTCATTATTTTGCAAATTTGGTTACCTAGGCCATTAGTTTGACTTTTCCCCTTGTGCAAGATGGGATACTGAGTAGATATGATATAAAATTATCATAAACTAAAAATTGATGTAGAAGCAATTAGCCATTTATGAGTTGAATGTTAACTGAAAGTGCAGAAATCGAGGAAAACTTGCTTGAGAAGCACACTTTACGGCAACTTATTAAACATAAAATTGAAGCATAATAGAAGTGAGAATATTAAAACCATATTTATACTAGATAGTGAGATTGATGATGGATTTCGCCCCTAATGAACTACGTCACGAGGTCCACTTTCAATATGGGCGACTGTTTTTATTAGGAATGAAAAGAAAGGAGTCAATTACACAATGACTTAGTTAGAATGAACTTGCACACAAGAAATTTTAACCTCTATAACCAGGAAGCTCTCTAAACCATCTTTCTAATGCTTCTTACATTTTCCAAAACTGACCCCGGATTCCCAAGATATGATCAAAACACCGACCACCTCTTTGTCTCAACCTCTAAATGACAAGCTCCAAAGACACTCAAAACCTCACTAACTCTTCACAGGTTTGCAAATGATCATTTATATAGTGGTTAGATGCATCATAACAACTTTTTCCCAATTTGGGATGCATCAACTGACTTGAAGGTACAATTTATGGTTTATTGGTGTATCACTTAGTGACATTACAAGCTTATTTTAACAAATATGAATAAAAACCCAAAATAAACCTTATAATAGTCCAATGACTGTTAGCGGTTAGCTAACTAGGTGGAGGTTGGAACGTTTTGATGTGACTAGTGTTATAACCCATGGTTTGGGCTCTGGCAGTTACACTGACCATTCACCGTGATAATTGGCGGTTGCGGTTAACCCCACGCTCACATAGCACTGCCACCGCCTAACCATAACCTTCCACCCAAACCCATATATTTTAGCTTGATGGCTTACCTGCAGGTGTTCACATGTCACCAATATCCGTTGCGGTTCGAAGGCCTGACGTTTACCAAGACTGTTTGCTAACTCCGATGGTTACCAATGGTGCGTTCACATGTCAATCCTTCTTTGATGCGGTTAGCACTAACGGTTTAGGATGACTGCGTATTGAATTGCATTTGTTTTACAATTTTTTAACATGTGAATAGGCCTAGAGTGTTTTGGTAAGGTTTTATGCCATGGAATTTAGGTTTTTAGCATAGGAAAATAGGTTTTTAAGTCATGGTTTTGATATTTAGTTTAGAACTAGGTTTGATACATAGTTTTGTAATACTTTTCAATGTATGATGCATAGATTTAGGACTAGGGTTTGATTGAGTCTTAGTCTTAGGGTTTTATGATTTCCCTTAAAAGCCCATGTACAATGGATTGTCACAATGTGACGAGACCAATGCATATCATCAACACAATCCATAGCTGCCGACAACCTGACGACGAACCATATCGATCCTTTGCCATCAATGACACCCATGTCGACATAAAAACCTACGATTCTAACGAGAACACACATGTCGTCGACCGATCCTGGTGGAGCTATCGATGAACACAAGTCGATAGCTAGGCACAAACCCATATGTACGAATACATTCGATTAATCACCTGCAAGTGATTACCCTGATGATGCTGGACATGGCACTTTTCAAGTTTGTGACCTATTTCATCCATCTACAGTATGAACAACTTGCGAAAATGGGCAAACAACCTGTTATCAACATGGAAATTGATTCCTTTCCACAAAGAACCATGAGTTATTGATTCATAATCTTTCAAAACAGTCTCTACTGGACATTGTTTAGTACCATCAACATGAATAAACAATCTATTTTGTAGAAAGACAGAGACAATCAAAGATCTTCTTGACATCAAACAACTACTTGAATTGACACACTTTCCTGCTTCCTGTTTGCTAAGTGAACTTGTTACAATGAACCTATCCAACTGTAAGGTGAAATTTGCTGCAACTTATTCTAATTTTGAAGGTATTGGTTTAGCTGTTGATTTTTTTGAATCACTTTTAAATGATGTTTCCATTGATTAGCACTTTCCTCTGATGCATAAGTTCCCCTTATACACTTTGACACTGCTTTCGAAAAAGCTTTGATATGAAAACAAATAGATTCCATCTCCACTTGAAAAGAGGTTTCCAAACTGTTCAAGACATGACATGGTGACACAATACAAGAGAATTTGACCATTGACTTTCCCCAATATTGACATGTATCCCTGTAACTAAAATAAAAATACCATCTGGAAAAAATCTCTGATTAGACTCACATGTACCATTCCCTGCAATACATTGCTGATGATGATCGTTTCTAGAATTCAATTGAATGAATGAGTTGAGACTCATTTTGTCTTTAAGAATATGCTCATAGGTCATCAAATGTATCTCATGTTTCTTATCCTGTTTATGAATAAGATTTGTTGGAAAAGAATTAACCACCTTGACTAATTGATCTAAAACTAAATCTCGCATTCCAAACAATCATCCTTATGTTGTTCCCTAATAAACATGAGTACATATTTACTTGAACTTATTAACTGCTTAACTTGATTTGTAACAATTAAACCCAAGTTTGATTTGACTTTATGTGTCCTAACAATAAATTCAACCCCTTCTTTCTTTAGGTGATATTTATGTTCTCTTCTATAAAACACTGCATCTCGATCATAAAGATAAGGAATTCCTAAGGTAACTCCACATATGCCTTCTGGGACCACATCTAACTCCACTTCGTCAATGTACTTAGATGTAATTGCAAATTTTATCCGAAACTACTTCGTGACATATATCTGAGTTTATTTATTAAGCCATCCTAATGGGTATGGTCTTGGATGATTCTGTATCTCCAATCCCAATTGATTAACCATAATTTTAGATATTAAATTTGCTTGTGATCCACTGTCAATCATTGTGTCAATATTTGTATGCTTAGAAGCTATCCTTATGTTAAACAATTCAGCTCTTTTATCCTCATGTGAGGGATTTATGCTTCAAGAATATGCACTAGTTTTCAAACTTGAACCAGTGTTAGAAGTTTTACCTGTTGTAACCATGGTGATTATCCCCCTTTCATCACCTAAATCTGAACCTAGATCTTGCTGGACTACTGCAATGGCCTTATTTTCATCCTTCTCCTTAAGGAACTTTTTGGGCTTAAGTTCTGGATGAAGATTCCAGCACTTCGATTCATCATGACTGATTCTTTGGCAACGAGAACAAGTAGGTCTTTCCTTCTGAACGATCATTGATTTCTTTCTATTCGAATTGTTCTTCCCCTTACTGTCACTGGAATCTTTGGTTTCCAACTCTTTGGATGACTGCAATTAAAACTTGAATGATCTGCCACCTAATTCAATATGTATGACTTGAACACACACCTCATCAAAATCATCAGGATTAAACATCAACAAAGTACGGTGCAAATATGAATGTAAATTGTCGATGCATTTTAACAAAGTTTCATGTGTATCCAATGAAATACTAAGTGCCAATGCTTTCTTTCTGAACTCCTGAGTAAACTCCTGAACACTCTGCCCTTTATATTGCCTTAGATGCTGCTAATCAATAACAGCTTGTTGCATGTATCCTAAAGTATATAATTGTTTCCTAAGAGCTTTTAGAAACTTAGACCATGAAGAGATGACTTTTCCTTTGTGATTTACATCTATCTAAATTTTACATTCCCACTAGATTAAATTTGTTCCCACCATGGTAAGTGTAGCTAACGAAATTTTATTTTTATCACTAGAAATGTTCTGAATGTGACAATACACTTCTAACTGCTTAATCCAGTTATCTAGCTTTTCAGGATTCATTTCACCATCATAAACAGGTAACTCAAATTTAAAATCAAGTTTCAGAAGAGATATTTTCTTAGGCTTATTTTATGTTTCAGATTCTGCACTGGAAGAAGAATAAGAAGAGGATTATGGAGATGATGGAGGTGAAGGTGCTTTATTAGTCTTCTCTTTACCTTTGTCCTTCTTTTATGGCTTTGAAGAAGAAGCTACATCTCTCGCCTTCTTATCTTTGTATAATTCTCCCAACATCTTCTGCATGGTTAAGTATTCTTGCTGAAATTGTTCTTCGCTCATCTTAGTTTCAATGTTTTCACTTGCATCAGATCCACACATGGTCAATTTATGATTGAATCATCACTTTCCAATCTCTGGATCAATCTGATCGAGGATTCCTTCTCCTCGTTGCGAATTTGACCTCGTTAACATTCTATGGCAAATTCTACAAATGAAACTTGCTCTGATACCAAATTATATGATCTGAAATGATCATAAACTAAAAACAGATGTAGAAGTGATTAGCCATTTATGATTTGAATGTTAACTAAAAATATGGAAATCAAGGAAAACTTGCTTGAGAAGCACACTTTACGACAGCTGATTAAACATAAAATCGAAGCATAACAGAAGTGAAAACAGTAAAAACACAATTATACCAGACAGGGAGATTGATGATGTAGTTCGTCCCTAATGTACTATGTCTCTGGGTCCACTTTCAAGATGGGAAACCATAATTATTAGGAATGAAAAGAAAAGAGTCAATTACATTGTGATTTAGTCATACTAAAATTTCACGCAAGAAATTCTAACCTCTGTAACCAAGAAGCTCTCTGAACCAGATTTCCAACACTTCTTATGGTTTCCAAAACTGACTCCAGAAGCCCAAGGTATGATCAAAACACCCACCGTCACTCTGTCTTAGCCTCTGAATGACAAGCTCCAAAAACACTCAAAACCTCACTAAACCTTCACGGGTCTGCAAATGCTCATTTATGCAGTGGTTAGATGCATTATAACTATTGTTTCTCAATTTGGGATGCATCAACTGACTTGAAGGTACAATTTATGGTTTATTGGTGTGTCACTTAGTGACATTACAAGTTTTTTTTAACAAATATGAATAAAAACCCAAAAAAAACCTTATAATAGCTTGAGGACTCTTAGCAGTTAGCTAATCAGGCAGAGGTTGGAAAGTTTTCATGTGACTAGCACTATAACCCACAGTTTGGACTCTGACAGTTTGGCTGACCATTCACCATGACGGTTGGCGGTTACAGTTAACCCAGCACCCACATAGCGCTACCACCGCCTAAACGTAACCATCCACCCAAACCCGCGGAGTTTACCTAGATGGCTTACCTATAGGTGTTCACATGTCAATGGTATCCACTGCGGTTTCGAGACCTGCTGGTTACTAAGACTGTTTGCTAACTCCGACAGTTAGCAATGTTGTGTTCACATATCAATCCTTCTCTAATGCCATTAGTGCTAACGGTTTAGGTTGAATGTGTATTAAATTGCATTTGTTTTACAATGTTTTAACATGTGAATAGGCCAAGAGTGTTGTGGTAAGATTTTATGCCATGGAATTTAGATTTTTAGCATAGGAAAATAGGTTTTTAAGTCATGGTTTTGATATTTGTTTTAGAACTAGGTTTGATACATAGTTTTGTAATAATTTTCAATGTATGATCCATAGATTTAGGACTAGGGTTTGATTGAGTCTTAGGATTAGGGTTTTATGATTTCCCTTAAAAGCCCATGTACAACAAATTGTCACAAAGTGTCGATACCAACACATATCGTCGACACAATCCACAGTTGTCGACAACCTGACGATGAACCATATTGATCCTTTGCCATCAACGACACCCATGTCGATGTCAAAATCTGTGAGTCGAATGACAACACACATGTCATCAACCAATCCTAGCAGAATTATCAGTGAACACAAGTCGACAACCAGGCACAAACCCATATCAACTGAATTCCATGAAAACCATAAACATTTGTAGAATTGAGGCTTCTGTGATCCATCATAGTTATAAGAAGAATTTCGACGTAAATCACATATAGAAAGACATTTGTCGACGCGTTTCGAACCAACCAGTGTGGTTCATCGTCAGGACAAGTTGAAGAAACAGGCCCAGTCCAGCAAGTTAAATAGTCTGAGCAGAGACTCCAACGACTAACAAGATAAACGGCTAATTTTGACTTGAGGCCCAGGTCAAATAATTAATATTATTATTATTATTACAGTTATTATTATTATTAATATTTGTTATTATATTTATAGAACTAAGATAAATTAGGTAAGAATAAGTAAATGGTTGGTTTCTATTTATAATAATTCATTTATTTATTCAAAATTAAATAATTAAATACATATATAAATATTATAATAGGATTAAAATTATATAAATAAATACGAAAATAATCAAGAATGGTTAAAAAGTAAATTAAATTATTTATTACTAATTACCATTCTTGTTAATATTAATTCCTTTTCTTATCTATAAAAATAAAATAGAAAGGGTTAGTTTAATTATAAATAAT
>APFE030398708.1:64032-89806 GCA_000404065.3 Pinus taeda
ATTTGACCTGGGCCTCAAGTCAAAATTAGTCATTTATCTTGTTAGCCATTGGAGTCTCTGCTCAGAATATTTAACTTGCTGGACTGGACCTGTTTCTTCAACTTGTCTTGACGATGAACCACACTGGTTGGTTCGAAATGTGTCGACAAATGTCTTTCTATATGTGATTTACGCCGAAATTCTTCTTATAATCATAAACATTACCTGAACAACCTCATCCATAACCAATACTATAGAACTATTGACACCAACCTAAATGACAACGACAATAAACACTAAATATTGACTCAAAGGAATGCTCCTGGATCAAGATATAGGCTTGGAAAGCTCCATTTCAATTTTATACATCCTTTCACCATATTCTCCCACCTTCATATTACTTCTAGAGTGTTTAGAATGCTTTCAGATGCAATCTTGTAGCATCCTAAAGCAATTTTGTAGCACCTCATAGAATCCAACAGAACTTGACCATAGTTTCTCCTTAAGCATAATTTTTTCTTCTTTCGCATCCATAATGTCTTCTAGGCCTTAGAAACATGCTTGAGGAAGATTAGATACCTCTTAGAAATCGTATTTTCATCACTGTAATTTATTTCATTATTTAGGGCTAGTTGCTTTGAGCATGAATTCAATACCATAGGAGTAGCTTACATTGATATTCATTGAAACATTTGTTGGATTGTGTAACTAGAATAGGATTTAGATTTAGTCCACTACCCTCTTGAGCTTTCAAACAGTATTTGCACATCTTAGTTTGGTTCATTGCTTCAAATCAATGAAATAAGGACACATTGCATGTTGTACACATAGTGTTGACAACTCTAAAGTTTGTACAAACCACATGATGATAATTAAATTTGTTAACCTCGAGATATGCAACATTCTTGTTACAATATCAGGCTCATCACTTATATTTATTAATAATATGAGGCTTTATATTACTTGGAACATGCTACTAGACAAGGATATTATAATCTTCAATCCATCAAAGGTAATCTTCATTTAAGATTTGTTGGACTTAGGAATACTTTACCTTTATATAATTGAGTTCTATTCTTGTTCCCTCCTATTCCCAAGATTATTTAGAACTTTTGATTACCATAGATCAATTATTTTTAGCTTACAACTTTGTTGGAATATGTATTCTCTCATATTCATTATTACTCTATTGTTGACCAATAAGAAAAACTATTGAGAATGGCATAGAAAAATAAAACACAATTTCATAGTTAATGATTTTTTGAATCACGTTTGTGAAGGAGATGAATCTATCACTAGAAAAGGAAATGAGGAAAATTTTCTAAGAAACCTATGTTAGATAAGGAGTTGTCTATATGGAAGAAGAAATATAGTGAAGTGTATTCCCTAATTGTTGCATTAGTGAGAAATTAGCTAATCCATCATATTGTTTCGTATGGTAATGATTTCATTATAACTGGAAATAAAATTGATAAACTTTTTATATTCAAGGTAATCCATTTCCCTATGGTATTTATATGTTTTTAATATATTAAACAAACCTTGTTAACCCCTATATGATTTTTTTATATGAAAACACCAATTAAAATAAAATAGTTAATATTATGAAAATTAAATAGTTTATTATAAATAACATTAGACGTCCTAGTATATGTCTTATATATCAAGTAATATAAAACAATTCCAAATCAAAATACAAAATTTACATTTTTTTTTTTTGCAAAAGTTTCCAATATTTATGCCATGTAGATTTTATATAAAGTTCTCAATATGATTATAGCTTAAAAAGACACTAATATAGAAAATATGGTAACTTATGGCTTCTAATAGACCTATTTTGGCTGGAACTGATTCATAATTCCCCAATCTTTGCCTCTTCAATCAATTGATGCATAATGTCCTATTCATTTAGCAGTCCATAGACCAAAAATTACAAACAAATGGTGATTGGATGCCCTATTATCATCTTTGTGCAAGTTGACTACCATGTTCTTTACCCTCTCACATCCAACTTGAAGGATGGAAATTTTATCATTTAAATGAACTAATATAGTTGTGATAGAATCAATTTAAAAAATTATGCATTATTCACTAACATAAAATTTATACGTAACAATAAATATTGAGATGTTGTTGCTTTAGATGATTTCTTCATGTAAAAAATTTATTCACTAAACCTTTTTCAATTCTCTAAAATAAATTTATGCTAATATAAATATAGAAAGTTACTTCAACAAAAAAAATTAAATCAAGACAAGCTAACAACAAACAAAACTAATAATAAGATTTCCTTATCCAACCCAATAAAAAAACTAAAGGAAATTGACTTAGAGACCATGACAAAGCCTCTAAATTCTAATCGAAAAGATTGTGATTTTTTCATAGAATAATAACATATCTAAACAGATGACCTCCCTAGACTAAGAAAACTAAAATTCGTTCAACACAAACTTTGTAGGAATTAAGGATTCACTAAACTATAAACAAAACAATCGAAAGAATTTACAAAAGAACCAAAATTCCTTTAATTCGATAAAATATAATTCCAAACCAACCTAAGAATTGAAAATAAATTATCTCAATGAATCCTAACCTAAAGAGGAGGCTTCTTATATACTAACCCACACCACATATAATGACTTTCCATAATCCCACATCGCATAGGATATAAACCAACCCAACCTTAACATTCATATATCACCACAAGAATAATCACATGGGTGGGGAGATAAATTCTCATTATGTTTATTATATTTCTTGATATTATTGAATTGTGGTGACTAATGAATCATTATCCTTTAGTCACCCATTTTTAAAATAATGTATTAATTTGCAATAGGTTATTATGATGGTTATTCTCCCTTAATACTGGGCAGAAAGATATATTTTGAATCTAGTGATATCCATTAATCTAGTGCCAAATTATAAAAAGTATTATAGTCATCTTTTAACATTAACGTCCCTCAACCCTCACAAAGTTTGTTCCAGCGTAGATAAGGCCCTGTGTTAGTTATCCTTGGTCACTTAAATTCTAGAAAACGCTTCCTTATTCTTGGAAATTATGGCTTGTTTAAATACATGTCTAAATTCCTAATATGAAATGCATTTAATGTCTAAATTCCTAATATGAAATGCGTATGCACAAATGTATTTTAAATTAAGATTAACATAAATTTCACAATAATATATGAATTACTATAGCGTAAAAAAATTACACACAAATATTTGAGAGCCTTAAACAAAAAGCTCACATTCCCCATAAGCCTACACCCAACTGGTACACACCCTTTTAGGCACATTTAGTTCTTTGGGTTGTGCCACCACCTTACAAGGTGTCTTACTCACCCGAACAAGAATGTTTCATTGTTTTGTGACTTCCAGGAGTTCCACTACTCTCACAGGTCTTCCAAGTACCCTTCCAGGCTCTTATACATAATTGTCTTCACTATTCCATGTCTAGAAAAATCCATGCTAAAAGAATAATTTTTTCATCCTTATAGTGCGAACATGCTTCTCTTTATATGGATTTCCATTTTTTCCCACTTGGCACTCATACAAGCCACTTAATGGACCATGGCTACATGCATGTCCTCTTTTTAAATGATTAATAAATCATATGAACTCATTTTTTATTGCTCATGGAGTCTCGGCTACCCAAACTCTTTATGACTTATTGGTCTTAGCCATTATATATTGTTATTAATATGCATGTGTTAGAATAATTATATTTTAGGACTTTTAGCCTCGGAACACATGTACAATTAACAACATGTGTGCCTATGCATACCAGCCCCAAAACACAATCACACATGGACGACAACTCCCTCAAAAGACAAAAACACACATGTACATGGGCATAAAATCCCTTAGAATAAATATTCATTTCACCAATCTAATTCACATGTTCTCACCCACCGACCTAAGTTTCACATGTACAATCTATTTATATTTTGGGGGATGAGTAAGGGTGTTACATTCCCCTCCCCATTATTTAGGAACTATCTTCAATGCAATATATATACACATATATATAATAGTTTTGTTTGAAAAGATGTGTTTCTTAGTCCCTTATTATATCCTCATGCTCCCATGTATCGTCCTTAGGATTGAAATGAGTCCACTGCACCCTTACCAATGCAATGACTTAATTTTAGAGAACCTTGAATTTCTTGTCGAAAATATGCACTATTTGGACAAGAAAGTCTCCCTTCATGCTCGACCTAGATCATGCTCCAATTAATTACATTGCTAGCATCCAGGACATGATTTTTAAGTAATGAAACATGAAAAACATTATAAATGTGCACAAATGATGTAAATGTAACCCTAATGCAACCTAACTAATCCTTTCTAAGATTTCAAATGGTGCACAGTATTTAGTTTCCATATTTCCACAACTACCCAACCTGAAGGAACATTTCCTTCCCTTCACCCTTAAGAAGGAATTATCAAAAATTTTAGATTCCCTGTTTGATCTATTCTTATATGCATAAATTTATGTCTATCATGGCTATCCTTCAAATTATATTTAATTTTTATTACATTCTCTTCTATTTCTCTATTAAAGTCTAGACCAACAATAGCTATGTCAACTACACTGTCCCAACTCACTGGTGCGTTTCATCTCCTACCCTTAAAGGATCCAAAAAGACCCATCTGCAAAGATTCTTTGTACCCATTACTATAAGAAAACTCCACCAAGTGCAAATATTCCTCCCATTTTGACAACTTTCCATCAATACATCCTCAACATGTATTCAATAACTTGATTGAATATTTATGTTTGACCATCTAATTTTAGATGGTATGTTGTGATAAAATTTAAATCAATTCCAAATCCCTTAAATAAATCTCTCCAAAAATTTCACATAATATTGGGATCTCTTCCTAAAATAATTACCATAGCTACACCATGTAGCCTAGAAATTTCCCTCATATAAATCTGAGTATCCTTGGAAACCTTATGTGTTGACTTCATTGGAATAAGTTGGGAAATATTGGTGTTTTTATCCACGATAACCATGATAGAATCATGTTGCTTCACCATCTCGAGCATATTTGTAATGAAATCAATGAGAACAATTTACCATTTCCACTCAAGCATGGGTATTGTCTATAGAAACCTTGTTGGGCACATATGCTTAATTTTAACCTTTTGAGATTAATACTTGGCAAAATGTATTGTTTCTTGACTGTTGAGATTGTCTTTTGCTACCATGGGTGCTTACCATAAGGTACCATATTCATGGCTACTATCTTAATAAACCACAGTGCTATTACAGGATGGAAAACAAATCTTTGCTCTCACAACAAACTACAGTGTTGTTACAAACACTCACAGCAAACTACAGTGTTGTTACATTCTCTCACAACAAACTACAATGTTATTACAAACTCTCACAACAAACTACAATGTTGTTACAGACTCTGACAACAAACTATGGTGTTGTTACAAGACTCTCACAGCAAACTACAGTGTTGTTACAGAACTCTCACAACAAACTATGGTGTTGTTATAGGACTCTCACAGCAAACTACAATGCCATTACAGGAGGAACACATTGTCTTTTTCCAATCACGTAGTCTGTGAAAACACAGTTTAAAGATCCCTTTGTAACTCCCAAACAAAGGATCCTTTTGGGAAATTTCTTGTGCGTTACCAAATAGACCTTGCTCTGAACAAAACCCAGATGCTAGAATTTCGAAATTCATCTTCCTTTGATCATAGATTGACCAACAAAATTGGTTACAATTTTCCTTTACGAATTTTCTTTCTTCTATTTGCTAGACACAGAGTGCTCTGTATTCTCGAATATGAAATGTAAAATGAATCTTTCCAATACAAAATCTTGGATGTAAAAGTACGATTAAAATATTAACTAAAATATGATTCTCCAGTTTTTCATTTAAATGTAAATAACAAAGAAAACACAGTGCAAGAATTCCTCATTCAATGCAGGAATTTAAAGACGAAATCAATTTCAATCTCCTGATATTGATATTGTGATTCATAAATCTCACAAACACATAAGAAAATAATTGTCTCACACACACTTACAGATTCAACTTTATGCTACAAAAATCATTGGCCTAAGAAATGTTGTTCAATTAGCTTCAATCTCACACCAAAATTTCCAGCACCCAAAAATGTTCCTCCTCTCTCCTTCAAAACTAAAATGCCGTTGTCCAAGAAATGAGTTCATGGACGTGAACTAATTTCCCTTAGCCCTAACTACCTACTAACTATAAAATAATTTCTTTTAACTAGATATTCCTAACTAATCTTAACTGAATATCAAATTAACTTTTTCAAAAATAAACTTTAAAATGTTGTAGCCTTCACATGTGATCAATCCATCGCATTGCTAGGCTCTTGGTCTAACTTTAATAACTTATCATTTTTATGTGCTCGGCCTAATGCACCTACATCATACTCCCCAAGAAAGAAAATTTTATGAGCTCTTGCTCATAAGATCTTCTATAGAATGACCTGCTTTCTATAGTGTTGCTTCATCCATTCAAGTAGAATCCTCCATCGGACAGTCTTTCCACTTCACAAGATATTCCAAGTATTCTTTCCTTTTGGTCTTCTTGGCAACACGTGTATCCAAAATCTTTTCATCCTCTAAACTCTTTGCCACAGGCATTTTCTTCAGCCACTGTTGTTCCTTTCCTTCATCCTAGTCAATATTCCCAAAAGCTTGATCTGCATCACCAAATGTGTAGGGATACAAATATGCTACATTAAAAATGGGTGAAATGCTAATTCCTGGAGGTAACTCTAGATCATAATCATTTTTTGAGAACTTGTGGAGGATATTAGAAGGTCCTATCTTCTTCATTTTCAATTTCTTGTATTCTCCCATTGGAAATCTCTCTTTTCTTAGGTGAGCTAGGACCATATCTCCCACTTGAAAGTTTACCTCTTTCCTGTGTACATTTTCTCGTTGCTTGTAGATGTTGCTTGTATCTTGTAATCTTTGTTTTGCTTTCTCGTGCAACTCACTCATGGATGTTGTAAAATCCTCTGCATCAGCACTTCTATGCTCAAGCTTTCCCAAGTCTCTTAGCTCAAAAATTCCCTTTAGATGCATGTCTTAAAATATCTGAAATGGACTCTATCCCATGCTTCTATTTGGTGTCATTATAGGAAAACTCATCCTCGGCTAGCACATGATCCCACTGCTTTGGTCGGTCACCTACTAAACTCCTCAACGAATTATCGAAACTCAGGTTTACAACCTTTGCTTACCCATCAAACTGTGGATGATAGGCCAAGCTAAACTTTAGCTTAGTGCCAAGTTTCTTCCACAAGGTTCTCTAGAAATGTTCGGTGAATCTTGTGTCCCTATCAGAGATTATACTTTTTGGAAAACCATGCAACTAAACAATCTCATCAATAAACATATTAGCCACATGGGTAGCATCACTAATTTTGAAACATGGAATAAAATTAGCCATCTTAGTAAATCTATCCACAACTACAAGGATTGAATCATTACCTCGTTGAGTTCTCAGAAAACCTAAAACAATGTCCATACTCACCGAATCCCAAGGTCTGTTGGGAATGGGTAATGGCATGTATAGTCCAACATTTTGACTTCTCCCTTTCACATGTTGACATACCCTACACTTACTCACGTACCTTTGTACATATGCCTTCATCTTAGGCCAAAAATAGAAGTGACTCAGCTGCCCAAGTGTTTTCTCAACACCAAAGTGTCCAGCCAACCTGTCATTATGCTTTTCTTGGATCAAGTTTTCCTACATTGAGCAATTGGGAATACATAACTTATTGTTCTTGAACAATAGCCCATCCTACAACATAAACTCTCTCCATGGACTGTTGTCCCTATTGAAAGGATTTTTACATGCTACGAAAGCTTCTTTAAAATCAACATCAATGTCATATAAGTCCTTCAAATAATCAAAGACTAAAATTTGTATTTGACTTTCCTACATGATTAAGCATCTCCTACTCAAGGAATCAACAACCTTATTTTCCTTCCCACTAATGTGCTTTAAAACAAAAGTGAAACTTTGAAGGAACTCCACCCACTTTTCATGTTTATGATTTAACTTATCTTGCTTCATAATGTATTGTAAGGCAAAATTATCCGTGTATAGAACAAACTTGTTAGGAATCAAGTAGTGCCTCCAATGCTTCAAAGCTTGAACCACTGCATAATATTCTTTGTCATAGGAAGAGTATTTCTGTTTGACTCATTTAATTTTTCACTCAAATATGTAATGGGCTTATCTTCTTGGCTCAGTAAAGCTCCAATGGATGTCCCACTAGCATCACATCTCACTTGAAAGGGCTAATTGAAGTCTGGCAACTTCAACATTGTCTTCTCAGTGATTTTCTTCTCCAACAGTCGAAATTTGTTTTTATGTTGCTTCTGTCCAATAAAATGGCTTCCTATTCTTCTTGATGGTGTCATTGGTAGGTGCAAAAATGCCACTAAAATTCTTGATAAATTTTCTGTAGAAGCTAGCTAAGCCATGAAAACTTCTCACCTCAAAAATATTCTTAGGTGAGGGCCAATTTACAATTGCCTCTATCTTTTCTAGATCCATTTTCAAGCCATCCTTAGAAATGACAAAACCCAAGTATACAAGTTCAGTCTTCATAAAAGAACACTTCTTCATGTTAATCAATATATTTTCTTGCTCAAACTCTCTAAAACATACTTCAAATGTCTTAAGTGCTCTTATTTAGTTTGACTGAAAATTAAAATGTCATGCAAGTAAACAATGACAAACTTACCAATGAACTCCTTCAAGACTTCATTGATCAACCACATAAAGGTGTTGGGTGAATTTGACAAGCCAAATGGCATGACCATCCACTGGTACAAGCCTTCATTGGTCTTGAAAGTTGTCTTCCACTCATCTCCTTATCCGATCCAATTTGATGATAACCACTTTTCAGGTCAAGTTTTGAGAAGTAAATTGCCCCACCCAAGAAATCCATCATATCATCCATCAGTGGTAATGGAAACCTGTAATGAATAGTGAACTTGTTGATTTCTCTAGAGTCAGTGCACATTCTCCATTCTCCACCCTTCTTTGGACTTAATACTATAGGTACGACACATGGACTCAAACTTTCTCTTATTAGTCCTTTGTCCAATAATTCTTGGACTTGTTTCCTCACTTCCTCATTCTCTTTGGGTGTCATCAGATATGCGGCCTTGTTCAGAAGACTTGCTCTCAGTATCAAGTCCATGTGATGACTGATGGTTCTTTTGGGTTTCAACTCACTTGGAAATTCATTAACTACAATATCATGAAACTCATGCAAGAACTCGTAAACTTCAAGAGGTAAATATACAATTTCGATGTGCAGAAGTACTACCTTTGGCTTGCAAATCACTACATAGCTTACCTCTTCTTCTTCCATCTATTTTGAAATTCCTTTCCACTAAGTAGCAGTTCTTTTGGGCTGCTTGTTTTAGTTGTACCTTCCTCTTTCAATTGTACAAGCGTATACTTGATTCCATCCTTTTCGAACTTATAACAATTGCTCTCTCCATCATGTGTCACTTTCCTATCAAACTGCCATGGGCGACCCAAAAGAATGTGACAAGCATCCATTGGCATTACATCATAGAGCACCTTTTCTTTATACCTGCCTATCTGAAACTCAACTTCACTTTGTTCATGCACCAAGAATTAGTGTCCTTTTCGCAACCACAATACCTTATAAGGTGTGGGGTGCTTAATATTTTTCAATCCCATTTTTTCCACTATTTCTTGGGAAACTAGATTGTTTGTACTTTCATTGTCAATCACCAATTTGCAGCATTTTCCTTTTACCTCACACATTGTCTTGAATAAGGATTTCCTTTGGGCTAGTTCAGTAGTCTCCTTTACTGGTTTTAGCCAGACTTTGTGCGTCATCAATGCCTCTCCAGTCTTTGGTACATTCTCTACCTCAGGTACTTGTGCCTCTATTGCACTGGTTTGAGCTATATATGCACCTCGTTGTCCCATATTTTCATTCTCAGGACATTCAAAAGATCGGTGACCCAATTTGTTACATTTGTAACACTAGTAAGCAGTCTCTCTACCTCTTCCTCTACCTTTACCTCTCTAGTCAGGTCTTCCTCCTCTGCTGCCACCTTCTTTCTCTGACTGCCCTCGCTGATTTGAGTTTCCTTCATCATTCTTTTGTGCATGAAAATTTCCTCTTCCATTTGTCTATCCTTTCCCTTTAGAAAAACCACATCCTCTGCCAGAGCTTTTCTTCCTAGCTATCTTTTCTTTTGCCTTCAAAGTTCACTGGTATGTTTCCTCTATTGTCCTTGGATAAAGTATGTTGATTTTATCTTGAATATCTAGCCTCAAACCATTGATATACCTCGTTGTCTTTTCTGGAGTATCTTCTACATAGCCTACTCTCAAATTCACCTTGTAAAACTCTTCGGTGTATTCTCTCACTGTCATTATCTTTTGTTTAAGATTTTGCATATGTTTGTAAAGAGATAGCTAGTAAACCTTTAGCAAGAACTTACTCTTTATATTTTCCACCATTCTATCCCAGCTCTTGATCAATGGTTTGTCCTTCTTCCTTCTTTCAACCTATAGATTGGCCCACCATACTGCAGCATGGCCTTTCAACCTTGTCACAACAAACTTGACTCTCTTCTCCTCATCAATTTCCTCGTATTCAAAATACTAGTCCATCTCACTAATCCAATATAGTAGATTCTCATCTTCAAACTACCATCATAAATAGATATTTCAGGCTTTGGCCTTGAACTTGAGCCCAATATTGCTCTCAACAACTTAATCTCGACAGCTTCTTCAACAAGTGTTACTCCTTCTTCTTCAAGTTCCTCTTCAGCCTCACTAACATCTCCACCTTCAGGATCCCATTGTCTCCCTACTTCCATGGCTTCTAACCAAATTTGTAGTTTCCTTATCTCTTCCCTAAGTTCTGCATTTCCTGTGGGTCTACCTCCTTGACCTCTTGCCCTTCCTACACGCCTATTCATCTCTTTATATTTTAGATACCAACAAAATTAAGGCATCTGATACCACAAATTGATGGCTGTTATCTCAACAAACCACAATACTGTTACAAGATGAATAACAAATATTTTCTCTCACAACAAACTACAGTGTTGTTACAGACTCTCAAAACAAACTATAGTGTTGTTACATGCTCTCACAGCAAACTATAATGTTATTCTAGACTCTCATAGCAAACTACATTGTTGTTAGAGACTCTCACAGCAAACTACTATGTTGTTACAAGACTCTCATAGAAAACTACAAAGCTGTTACAAAACTCTCACAGAAAACTTCGATGTTGTTACAGGACTCTCCCAGCAAACTACATGTTGTTACAGGAGGAACACATTGTTTTTTTTCCAATCATGTAGTCTGTAAAAACACAGTTTAAAGATCCCTTCGTGACTCCCAAATGAAGGATCATTTTGGGAAATCGCTCATGCGTTACCAAATAGACCCTACTTTTAACAAAACCGAGATGCTAGAATTTTGAAATTCGTCTTCCTTTGATAAGAAATCGACCCACAAAATTGGTGACGGTTTTCCTTTACAAAGTTTCTTTCTTCTATTGTTGGACACAGAGTGCTCTGTATTCTCGAATATGAAATGTAAAATGGCTCTTTCCAATACACAATCTTGGATGAAAAAGTAATGGATTAAAACATTAATTGAAATATGATTCTCTAGGTTCTCATTTAAATGTAAATAACATATAAAATATAGTGCAAGAATTCCTCATTCAACACGGCAATTTAAAGACAATAAATTTAAATCTCCTTATATTAATATTATGGTTCATAAACCTCACAAACACATAAGAAAATAATTGTCTCACACACACTTACAGATTCAATGTGTTGCTATGAAAACCATGGGTCTAAGAAATGTTCTTCAATTAACTTCAATTTCACACCAAAATTTCTAGCACCCAAAAATGTTCCTCCTCTCTCCTTCAAAACTAAAAAGCCATTGTTCAAGAAATGAGTTGATGGATGTGAACCAATTTCCCTTAGCCCTAACTACCTACTAACTATAAAATCATTTCTTTTAACTAGATATTCCTAACTAATCTTAACTGAATATCAAAAAAAAATTCAAAAATAAACTTTAAAATGTTCTAGCATTGACATGTGATCAGTCCATCACATTGTTAGGCTCTTAGTCTAACTTTAATAACTTATCATTTTTATGTGCTCGACTTAATGCACCTACATCACATATGCATTTCACTCCCCACTAAAATTTTCAACCCATGATAATTTAACACATAAATCCTTCCTTAATACAAAAAATGACTCCATATTCTCCTATTTCATAATCCCAGCATCCATTACATGCACCATTATATTGAGTGCATAAACCAAGTTATCATCCTTACCCTTCATGTGCTTAATTTCAAAGTCATAATTAGCCAAAATATCCAACCATTTAATTTTTCTAGAGTTTAAATATGGTTGTACAAATATATTCTTCAACCCATTGTGGTTAGATAACAATTCAAACATATTTCCCATGAGGTAGTGCCTCCGCATATTCAAGGAATGTTTAATGGATTCCATTTCCAAATCATTAGTGGCATAGTTCCTTTCATGCTCCTTTAACTTCCTAGATTTATAACATATCACATGCACATTCTACGTGAGAACTCCTCCAAGTCCTTCTTTACATGCATTTGTGCTTACAAGGAAGTCTTCATTTGGATCATATATCCTCAATATAGGTGCATTGTTTAACAAATTATTTAAATTTTGTAATGCATCTTCACGTTTATGAGACCAGTCAAAATTCACAACTTTCGTTTGAAAAATACATAGGATGGGGTATCCTTGAGAACCCTCCAATAAATATTCTGTAATAACTCGCTAAACCCATGAAAGGCCTTACATCTATCACATTTTTGGGTGATGGAAACTCTTTTGTTGCTATAATCTTCTTTGGGTGTACTACTATCCCCTTCCCTGAAATAATGTGTCCCAAATAATGATATTTTCTCTAATAGAATGATCACTTAATCAAATTGGAAAATAACTGGTGCCCTTCAGTACCTATAGAACCATCTTTAAATGTTTTTCATGCTCTTCCTCAGATTTCGAATATATAAGAATATCACCCAAAAACACAATAACAAACTTTTTCTAAATAATTTTGGAAGATACCATTCATGAGGCACATGAAAACACTTGGTGCGTTAGACAGTACAAATGGCACCACTGTAAAATCATAATTCCCATATTGATTTTGAAATGTGGTATTACCAATGTCCTCTTCCTTAGTTTGTACATCATGATACCCTAATCTTATATCAACTTTGTAAAATACCTTGGCTATCATGAGCTACTCAAACAAATAATCTACACTAGAAAATAGGTACTTATTCGTCATCATGACCTTGTTCAACTAAAAATATTTGATGCATAGTATCAATGTACCATCCTTATTTTTAACAAATAAGTCTAGGGAACCCCTATTAAAGAATCTAGGGAAAACATAATTAAAGAGATTCTTATTTAGCATGATAACAATTTGTGAAGTTCTGTTGTAATTTTATCTTAGCTTGATCTTCATATTATTATTAGAATGTGTTTGCTTCATCAAAAATGCTATAAAAAAAAAGAAACAACAACATAAAGTATTTGGCTTTCTACCAGCACCAAATTCTCTACCTTTTGGAGAGGAAAACCCACACAAAATTCTTCTTATAGAGATTCCAATTGAGGAATACCAAGACCATGACCTTGACCTATTCTGCCACTCCAAGACCAAGACATCAATCCTCTTCTTCGTCACTACTAAGATCATCACCTTAGATGCATTATTGAGCTATTCATTACTGCTACCATCATTGAGAGCATCATTGCTACACCATGACTACTCCTTACGATCTTCACTAAAATGATCTTTGCACCATGATTGTTTCCTTGAAATTACCACTGAGATGATCTATGTACCTCATCGAGATGGTGATCTTCAAGAACAAGCTCATGACTGATATGTATACAATGATGCGTACTACAATGAGATCCTCTTTAGACCACCATGAAGATCATGGTTACAATTGGGATCATGATTGTCCTAGAAGGTATGATGAGACAGGTTGATCTCATGGATCCTCTTCATTAATATTGTGAAACAATGATGATTATCTGAAACATAGTATCATTGAGATCCTTCTTACTTGAGACTAGGACTATGTCTGCACTCTCACCGAAGTCTGTTGTAGCTATCCCAAGATTGTATCACTATGACCCTTCTCCACAAAACGATGTCTAGATTGTGACTGTGTTTGAGGTAGTGATCATTAGGTAGGTGACTACATATGGAATGAATGTCGAGACAATGATAATCATAGTCATTAATTCTCCTTCCCATTATGTTGAGACTACATAGATATATATGTGAGGGCTTCACTATGAATATCACCAAGATTGCAACTCACCATGCCATCTGGAGTCTTATCTGCCTACACCCATAAAAAATATTAGACCTACACCTTATCATCGAGATCCTGTACCCATCCGAGATCTATACCATGCCTTCCTATAGTGCGGATCTGCTTCTATACCCATAGGGAATTTCAGAGATGAAAAAGTGTGAGATCAAATCTGCCTTTTGTGGATACCTTGATAGTGTATTTAAAGTGGTTACATCCATATGCAAGCCAACTTGAAGAGTGAAATGTTGCATCTATTACTTCTGAGCCAACATGAAATTTAAATATATATTTAATTCAATTTTGAAGCCAACATGATGATCTCCTTGCTTGCAGTCTTCCTATTCTTGCTAATGGAGGATTGGTCTTGATCTTTGGAGGGCTGCTACATACTTTTGTAGACTTGTATACATTTACATAGACTCATGAAGAGATTCTTTTATACATGACATGACTCTTTGAAATATTAATAAATCCTAAAGACATCAAGAAGAAGTCTTTTGACCTATGACACTTCTTGCTCCTGAATCCCATGTAGCAAGGCATACAAAAATAATTTATTCTCTTTTATTATATCATTTATAGAGATTGTTTCATTATGAAGACTGAGCCTAGTTACAACTTTCTTCAACACTCCCTCTTAACTAGGGAGGTATTCATAATGGTATTTTTCCATTCTTAATCTGAATAATTTCTCATAAAAAGAATTGGATTTGTAATCCATCTGTTATAGCATCATTTCAACCAACATTGTTTTCATATAGCAAGGCCTTGACTAACAACTCTATCTCTCATTTAGATCAGAGCACATAATGTTGGCGAGACCAATGATTGATAGAAACAAATCATCGTTGTCTCTCTTAGGGTCATACCCACCCTGGTGTTCTCTATGTATGGCCTACTAGGAAAATTCTCATCTTGGGTTCCTAGCCCTCAAGAATATCGATCCTCTTTCCCACTCTTGTCTTGGATTCCCTACCACATTCTCAAAGAGTGTCGAATGATAGGTGATTACACAATCCTCCATTCTTTCTTCCAAACTGAATACAAGAATGTTGTGTCTAACTCTCCCTCTTAACCACGGATGAGTTCCAATTTTATCTTCACTCAGAAACTTACCCGAGTTCCTTTACTCATAAGAACTTCCCAGAGCTCCCTCTTAAATAGGGACTCTATCATTAGTACTTTATAGGGTATTCTAGTTTACTGATGATCCAAGACCTCGATGTCATCAATTCCTTCATATGTAAGGTTCATCCATCCATCAGTTTCCTCCATCATGTCATTCCTTCTTTCCTGGAAAGTATCCTCCTTGGATTTACATCTGGGGATTCCTTCATAGGGCCATCTATCTTCACTTTTCCTTTAATTTTGATTTCTCTAGATCACAAGGTACATAGTTGTGACATCCTTCACAACTCTCCTTACCTTGGCCCTACACACATACCCATACTTTCTCCAAGAGGTCACAAACCAAAAACAAATCACATATTACGTTTTTGGTGATGGCCTTTTTCTAGTGACATCTTGTAGGTATCAACACCCTGCATTCATGTTGACACATCTCCCAGAGATATCTGTTATCAAAGGTCTTCATCTTTTCAAACTTCCATCAGAGTCTTCATATCTTTCCATTAGATTTCTAATCAAATCTTCCTGATTCTTTGGATGTTGATTTCCTTCCTCATGGTTCATATTTCACGATCTCTTCCATTCTCAGACATTTCATTCCCACGAGCTTTCACTCAGAGTTCCTTAATTGTACTCAACCACCTCATACTTCATATGAGGACATATTATGTTGATTTCATCTAGTGAAACTTGTCCCTTCCTGCATCCTTTCAAAGGAGGAGATCCTTTTTCTCTTGATCATGCTTGATCCATGTTATCTGTAACAATATGACATGACATTACAATATTAAACACAAGAACACATACCTTATTTTACAATTAGGTCATCTAGGATTCTTCCAACAACTTTCTTGATTGAAAAAATCTCAATCCCTTGAACTACTTCATTTCTCATGTCATCATCTCATGAATTCCGTAAGTTAAATTTCCTAATGAAACACTTGCTACCTCTCTAGATCAGTGAATCCTCCATTGAGGTTTCCATCAAAGAATATTCAGGATCTTTCATATCCCTATCTAGAAAATGTTTCCTTTGTTCTGGATGACTTCTTCCTTTCCTTTAATTTCCAATGAGGTTCCCATGAGCTACATTCTTCAAGTTAAACTTCCATGGATTTTTCCCTTCATGGTTCCCATGGTAATATCATGAATTCTTGTTTTAATGCATCCATGATGTCACGATGCATCTTATTATCATGGTCATATATGCAAGGACTTATGATAGGACCCTTTCGTGAGGGACACCATCTCACTCATAGTAGAGGTCTGTTACTACTCTTTCCTTGGCCCTTCTTCTTCAACTTTTTCTATCCTTTTGGTGATATGAGCTTTTTTCCATATTCTTCCCATAGCACTTAATCTTGGTTATACTAAACTGTCTTGTTTGAGGACCAAACTTTCCTTCTCACACTTTAGTCATTTAACCTTCAATACCTTTGTCCACAACTTATCATTTTTCCATCTTGCAAAGGTACCATAAGGTGTTATATGATGAAACTCCCTTGTCCCAAGGACACTTATCATTTTTCTTATTAAGAAAATAGATTATTGTCTTGTTATAATCATTCTCAAATCTCCCAATTGATATCTCATGAAGATGACCTTCTTTACTGCTTTTCAGAAAGTACGTCTTCTAGCATTTCATATATTTATTTTCTATCCCCTTTCTTGCTACATAAAGATGAGAGGAATTTTAAGAGTTCCCTCTCATGAATTCAAAGGATACCTATTCACTAAAGTCTCTTTTCCATAAGGATTTTGTCAATCCTTTTTATTACATGCAAGGACCTTTGATGACCCATTTATCTATAGATCCCCTTGCAGTCATGAAGTCATTTCACCAAAAATGATTAATCAAAATACTTAATTGAGATGTGAAGATGGAATCTTCACCTTGATCATGTTGGTAGTAGTTGGAGAAGATGTCTTGATGCTTCCTCCAACTAAGATCCTTGATAAGAAGATTGCATTCTTTGCCTCTGAGATATCTTGATTTATATATCCAACGAACTATTGATATAATTGGGCTACATAAGGAACCTTGCAGTATGAAGCATCGACTTGAGGTTGATTGCCATGATGTATAGAGACCCATCAATTGGAGTTATTATGGTTGTGTCAATGAACACCTTCATTCTACATCGAGTACTATCCATACAAACTATGACTGATGTGTAGTGAGACCTATTACTAAGCACTATGTTGTAGATGATTTGATTCTATATGCCCTTGAGTATGAATCATCAAGCTTTTGGGAATCTGAGTTGTCAATACTATTCTGTTTATAGAAAGTGTTCAATCAGAGGTTGTGACTATCAGTGATATGTTGAGATCATGCCTTTGTGAGATGATTGAGATCAATGTGGTATGACATAGACTGAGATTGTGGGTAGTTGTAGACTATTGTTGTAGACTGATTCTTCAGAGTAGATCTTGATTCATTTCAACTTGCTTTGATACTTTTCTTGAAACTTGATGTCTCTTTTCTACCCTTCCTTTCAATTCTAAACCCTTCACTCTAATACCATGTTGAATAATCTAGGAAAAACATTGATGAGGCTCATCAATGGGTAAATTATATGGATGTTAATGCACCTCCAACTTACTAAAATCAACTTTTCTCATCATTCTTTACATGTTTTAATTATGTTTTTCTTAATGAGGAGAGTAAAGATGAGATGTCATGTCTAGTGGTCTAATGTGCATTGATTGCAAGTTTTGGAGAAAATTATGACTCGAATGGAGACAAGAAAGATGGATTCTAGGAGACAAGATCTCCCTCCTTAACTCCTCACTCACTCAAAGATTCCTCAATCAAATCTTATCAGCTTGGAGTTGCAAGTAGCTAAGTCATGAAGTTCATTAGCAGCCAAGCCAGCGACAATTGAAGACCAGTCTATCTTGAGATTGGAGCCAAGCCTCCATAAATTTAAGGAAGTTGTTGGTAACTTCAGTTGTATAAATCAAGAGGCCTAGGACATCATTAGGATTCAAATTTTTTCTTCAAGATAGCTAAGAAATTTTTGAGTTGAGGCATTATAACCAAGCACTCTTATGTATTTCTGATTTCTTTAATGAAAATGACAAACATTCCCTTGATCCAACACTGAGTTGACTCAAAGGGATAAAACTCTTGGGTCAGGACCCAACCCTAGTAGCAGAGGTTCCTCTTGTTTTATATGTATGCTTAGGTTAGCTTCATAGTTAGGGTTAAACTGATTTTGGTGTTGTTAATTTGCAAGCATTGGTAGATTTAATTAGTTTTCTTCCATTTGTGGATAGTTCTAATAGTAACATTGTAGTGATAATAACATATTACAAAAAGGATGATAGCAAGTGGTTTTCACCTCATTTCTCCCTTTCAGGGATCATGGATTGATGAACACCTCTCATGTAGCCCAAAAGGACAGAATTATTACTTTTTGTGTAATTTAGGGTTTTCTAGCTAATTACGTCATTATCTTGCAATTTCATAGATAAGTTACAATTGGTATTTTCTCATCCCTTAATTTTTGTACTGATTTCATCCTGCTTTCATATTAGTTCCAAGCATTTCCATGCATGAGCTTAGAAAGTAAATGGTGATAACTTTGTTTTTTGTTACTCAAATACACCTTTCTTGTTTTTGATGAGTTTATATATGAATTCGAAGAATGATGTTTGATGATTGTAGTAGTTTCTAAATTGTAGGGAGACCTCATCTCATTAGCCTCAACCAAGCCATATCCACCCATGATTGCCAAAAGTCACTAAGGTCTCAATTCGAATTCTTGTCTTATGAGGAAAACATGCCATATTTGTTGAGCAAATCTAACCATCTTTAATATTTGGCTTGAGTTCTAAGTAAGTGCCTATCACTCCCATGCCTCATTCCCACCTTATTCAATTTTTCCAATATCCACCCCACCTTCTATAACACTCCCTAAGCTTTTGGCCTGTTCCTATACTAAAACAGGGGATCTTGTACGTGAACTAGTACTTCCTTATAGACATCCTGTAGGAAAACCTCTAGCGGCCTGTTTTGAGCTCGAATTGACAAAATCATCACTAAAATCTTGGAGTAGGTCCCTACTTTCCCTCTGAGTCATCTGAACCATTATACTCGTTTAACTTCACACCTGTCTCCCCTGCCAAAGAACCAAGCAAGATTAGAATTTACATTTTTCAAGAAAAAGGATAAAAAGAAAAAGAGTTCTTTTATATTTATTCTTACACATAACAGTTAGCACTCTTTATACCAGATTTTAGCTTAGACTAGTTAAAACCTCACATGTGTTAAAATATGGTTATTTTGCAAGCAAAGTATGTTAGCAAGTAGATAGAGGATTTCACGTTGTTTTGCAAACATTCCTTTCAGTCTTTCCTTCATGCAATAGACAACATTTCTTTTCTTCCAAATAAGGTAAATTTTCCTTCTCCAAATTGGTAATCAGACTTATTCTAGTCAATAGAAGGTTGGTTTGATAAACCCTAGTGGCCTATCACCCCAGCTCAATAGTGACAAAGAGTAGACTAATTACATCTATTTTTCTATACAACCATATCACCTCCAAGTTTGTACGAACCCCGAGTTGATGAAGTAAAGTCGGTAGCCCCGGGAGTTGCAACATCCTTGCTGCAATACTGGTGCTCATCACTTTTTGGTGTCATTACCAGGGAGGTGTTTGAATAGATGTGATTACTACTTATTTCTTCCTTTTCTTATCTCTTTCATTCGGCAATTAGTCCCATTCAGTAAATAATTGCAATTCAGTTTTGTTTTCTTTCAATTCTGCAAGTAGTTTAAAACTGAAAAAGAAGAAATATCCTTTCATGCCTTGTAGGAATAGGGATAACTTAGGAAAATTTCTACCAAATACCACCACCACTTAAAATAGCCAACCTTCCCTCTTCTTCGGTGGTTGTGAGTTAGAGGACCCCTTAGTCAAACAACCATAGATTTTTGAAGAGCCTATAAAGGAAGAAGAAGAAACCATTCCAACTGACACAATGGCTAAAAATAGAAATGAAAGGGGATACTCAGAAAGAATTGAGGGTGATTTTCCCATCAAAGAAACTAATGGGGAAGCTAATATGAAAAACATAAGCCCCTATTCTCTTCCTCACTTCCATGGCCTGACCTCAGAAGATCCAGATACATTTTTGTTTGAATTTTCTATCATATTCAGAACTTATGATTACACCTCTGATGATCAGAAGTTGAAATTATTCCCATCCACTCTCAAGGATGTAGTCTGCACTGGTTTGTGGGTTTACCTGTGGATAATATCACCACTTGGGCTCATATGCAACAAACTTTCAACAAAAAGTATATGGACTACTACAGGTGAAAAGATATAAAAGAGGAATTTTTTAGAATGACCTTGGGACATGATGAGTCCTTAGATTATTATGAGAAACGATTGTAGCTCAGCTATAAAAGGGCTAGGTTCACACTTGATCCTCAGTCACTTAAGTTAGACCTTCTCAGGGGGATCATGGAAGACCTTCTAGAAACCCTAAACTTGTTGTCATGAGGGGACATCTACCAATCACCCTATGATGATATCAAGAGAGTTTTCAATAATCATTCTAGGGCAACTAGAAAGAAGGGTAGGGCTAGTCAAGCAGTGGCCAATTCATCCTCTTCCAATTCATCCATAGAAAATGAAATTGGAAACATGTTGGAAGACTTTAAGAGTGAAATTTTGCAAACCCTTGCTCTGCAAATAGACACTATGCAAATCAAATGGAATCAGAAGGAAGTAGAGACAGCATTAGCCATCTTCTTCCCTCTATGCACAAGGAGGCACCCTAGGAATGAATGTCCATTGAACCTTATAGAAATCTTCTCGGTCTGTGAGGAAAACCACTCCATAGGTAAGTGACCTTCTATGCCTGTATTAAAAGTTGTGTATGAGGGAACTGAAGGGGTGACTGAATAACTTTTCTACATTAATCAAAGGAGGCCTCATGGACCTCCACCATACCAGCAGGGCATTTGAGGTCCATCCTATTCATATTACAACCCTAATCAAAATGCATACATTCCCCCTTGGTTCCCCTAGGTCATCCTTCTTGGTATACACCTTCTCCCTAGTCTTTTTCACCTCAATACCATTCCCAATCAGCCAACCAACCATTTCAACCATATACTCCTCCAAAACCTCAGTTGAATGTGCCACCCTAGGGGTGGAGGCCCCCATACAACCAAGAAAAAGATTTATTGCCTTCACCTCCATATCAACAACATGATCCTACACCCTACTCCACCTAAATAACCTCACATGCCTGCCCATCCAAACCCAAACCCAAACAACAAATAGGCACAAAAATTGTATAGTGGGGAAGTATCCTCCTCTGCCTATGCTATGGAAATTCATTAAATTAACCTTAGGTATGGGAGAGTGATCCTAGATAACCAAACTCCATCTCCACATAGGGAGAGTGAGGAGGAAAGAGAGGAAAGTGTGCCTAGAATGAATCCACACCCATTTCCTGAAAGGTTAACCCATCCAGTCCAACACACCCCAGAAGAAACTGAACTTCTGGGCGAGTTGAAAAATCTATGTTAAAATCCCGCTTCATCAGGCTGTCAAAGGAATCTCCATATACAAAACAATGATCAAACAGAAGTGTTTCAAACATCTATGGAGGAAAAAAAGAGACACCCCTACCATTAATGTCATTGGACAGTTGTCCAACTTAATGTTTGGGTGGGTAATTTTCCCGAAGTATTTAGTTCCTAGGAGACCTGTAGTAGATGTACACATTGATGGCGCCATTGTCCCCCATACCTTGATTGATATTGGGGCTGCCATCAATGTAATGACTAAGGACACTATGCATAAGCTGAATCTCTAGGGATCATTAAGGAAGACCACAAAAATCTTCAACTTGTAGACCGATCCATAGTAGCTCCCTAGAATATTATTGAGGATGTGATTATCTCCATTGATTCCTTGGAAAACCTTTCGGAGTTCATAGTTCTCCAGCCTAAGACCAAATTCAATGGTTATGCTCTCATCCTTTGGAGGCCTTTGTTTAGCCACTATTGATGCCTACATAAGATGGAGGGCTGGAAATATGACTATAAAAAATGGGCATCTATCCAAGCCATTGGTTGTGTACCCTCTTGCTCAACCATCTATAGAACATGACTTACCTTTATGGATATAAGAGGAGGAAGAAGATGAAGTCTACTCCTCCCAAATATATACCCTAGGAACTTTCATAGGAGGAGGACAACTTGATGAAGATGATTTGATTGAACACATCCTCCAAAATCAAACTCCCAACACCATGTCTCTAGGGGAAGTAGTAAAGGAAACCAAGGACAACCATCAGATTGATCTATGCTTAGTTGACTCAAACCCTAAAAGACAATAGAATTCGGCCTTGAAGGAGCATTGAAAAGCAACCCCTCTCTCTCTATGTACACCAATAAGAAGAGTTATGTAACCTGCTAAGAGAGCATTTGGATGCCTTCACTTGGAATTACAAAGAAATTAAGGGAGTTCACCCCTCGGTGTGTACTCACCACATTTACATCATGAAAGGCTAAAAACCAGTCCAAAAACCCCAAAGGAGAATGACTCCATCTCTCAAGGATATAGTCAAGGAAGAGCTGCAAAATTTGTTGGATGTGGGATTCATTTACCCTATCTCGGACTGTGAGTGGTTGTCTCCTATGGTGCTAGTTCCAAATAAAAATGGAAAGTGGAGGATTTGTGTCAATTAACGAGAGTTAAGCAAAGCCACAAAGAAGGAAAATTTTGCTCTACCTTTCATTAACCAAGTGTTAGATGGTTTGGCAAGAAATAAGTTCTTCTATTTCTTGGATGGATTCAGTCGGAACAATCAAACCCAAATCAGCCTAGAGGACCAGGATAAAACCACCTTCACCTATCCCTGGGGTACTTTCTTTTATAAGGTCCTTCCTTTTGGTGTATGCAATGCCCTTACCACTTTCAACAGAGCAGTCTTGAGTATGTTTGTAGAGCTAGTCCATGATGTAGTAGAAATTTATATGGATGATTTCACACCCTATGGGTGTGATTTCCAGGAGGCTCTCTCTAACCTAGGAAAGGTGCTAAACAAATTCATTGAAATGAACTTATCTCTTAGTCTAGAAAAAATATGAATTTGTAATGACTACAGGGATTGTTCTAGATCACTTAATATCCCAGGAAGGACTGTAAGTAGACCCAAACAAGATAGCCATCATCAAAGGGGTCTGTTATAGAAATTTTTGGGCACTTCAACCCCAATCACAAATGTCCATAAACTGAGGGCTCTTAAGTCCCTAAAAGGTTGCTTCACTGCCTAAAGGAACAAGGTCAACTGATTACATCATCTCCCAGAAGTTCTCCACTGAAAACTGCTCAGAAATGGTCAAAACGGGACCATATTGAAAGCTCCATGTAGGGGGTGCAATGCATATCACCTTCCCAATGTACAGGGTGCGATGAATACTATTTTTCTCCTCGTTTTCACCACCCAGTAGCACCAACCTTTGGCGATCATGTTGAATGCTCACCTTCAACCAGTGAAAGTGAAGCACATGGACAAAGAAGTAATCCTAGACTTCCTTGTAAGTTGTGTGAAGGCGATCACGCCATCCACCACTGTCCCTTCCTTGAAGAGCCTAAAAGAGTTTTAGATAGTCGTCCGGTTTCACCATTACGACTTCCTCCTGGATATCAAAAACTCTTGTTGAGTCCTCCACCGGTTGAAAATCCGGCTGGCCCATCCTTGTGGTCAGCCAAAGCACCTATCGTTGAAAATGAACCTTCAGAATCCATACCAGACGAAATTCAAAGGGTCGATACTGCAGTTGACCCAGTATTTCCTTTAGAATGTTCATCTTCGAATGATACTGTCACTAAAGAGAAAGAGAACGACATCGTTCAAATTCTTTTCATCAACACCAACTCCGATGAGCTTGGGGACAGTCCTCCCGTTCCTTTATCGTAGGAAGGAAGTTCATCAGAGTCCTACCCGACTGTCTATTCAGTCCCACCACCAAGCAACCTAGTGGTTTCCTTCAACTGGAACCTACTAGGCAGACCCGGTTTACCAGCCAGTGTACCATTCAAAATTATTATACAAGCTTACAGAATGGTCATGGTTGGTACCATCATTGATGAAGGGGCTTCTGTGAGTATCCTTTCCTCAGCTGCTTGGAAAGCGCTTGGTTCGCCATCGCTTTTGCCTGAAATGAGAAATCTAACAGGCTTCGACAAAGGAACCAATCGACCTTTAGGGATCCTTCCAAATGTGCCCATTACTTTGAGAAGGAAACTGTTCACATGAACGTTATGGTAGTTCAAGGACCTTTAGATTACGATCTACTCCTTAGACGCAACTATATTTATTGCATGGGAGCCATCGTCTCCTCACTCTTTAGAGTAATGTGCTTTCCGCAAGAAGGAAGAATGGTCAAGCTCATAGACCAAATGTCATTCCCCAGTTCACACATCGCAAATAGTCAAATGCCATCCCTGAATGGTCTTTTCACGCAAGAAATGTCTCATCAGTCTCCAGTCCGTCCACCTGATGAGCGTGAGTGATTCAGGAAGATGTGACTGAAACCCAGGGGGCGTACACCCTAGTCTGCTTCGGCAGGAAAACTCTGGGTATAGGGTAGGTTTCAGCGGAGCATATATGACTAGTCTGATACCTGTCCATCTAAGAAAAGGGAATTAGACCGGATAAGATACCTGCGTTAGAAGGTAGGCCTTTCCCGATAGAACAAATGTTTTGTCTGCAAATTGAGGGGTAACCTGGAAACTCTACTTCGCTATACCTAGGGGCATGCAAACCTTTCCGCATGCAAGTGAAGAGCGGCTATTTATTTTTTTAATTTGTAAGACCTCTAACCCTTTAAACCCGTAAGGATAGTCGTTTCCTAGCTTGCACAAAGAAAGGATCCGTGGCAAAGCTTTAGAAATGTAAGCCACTTCAAAATAGCATCTCGAATGAGACATTTTCATCATACGACTGGCAAGTAATGTTGTCACAGAGTTCAAGCTCGTTAAAAAATAAACTCTCCACGAGCAGTTTTAGCGCATTAGTTCATGCTCGTTAAAAAATAAAAATAAGTCATGAGCAAGTGTTTCTCCCTGCATTTAATCTCATTAAAAAATGAACGGGTAAATAACCATTGTGAATGCCTTATCGCCAGCTTTTGAGCCTTGGTCGTGTTCTCGCCATCACCTCCACTCTATTTTT
>APFE030398708.1:89826-104999 GCA_000404065.3 Pinus taeda
GGATACAACCCTCAGTTACCAGCTCAACTAGCTTTCCTCATTCAAGTGAAAGCCCTCAACAAAACTGTTCATAGAACATTTATTGATGAGGGGGCATCCACATGTATCATGTCGATGAGTTGCTGGAAAACTCTAGGGTCTCTGTCCTTGTCGCGATCATTAACGACATTGAAAGTATTTGATGGACGCACATACACCCCGTATGGAATATTAAGTAACTTGTAAGTCGAGCTGGGGGGCAAAACAGTAGAGATTGATGTTGAAGTCATTGATGGAACCTTGATTACAACAACCTACTGGGAAGGCCCTGGATATATACCATGGCCGCCATTGTGTCGACCTATTTCAGGAAGATTGCATTTCCCTTCCAAGGAGGAATCACAATCGTCGACCAACAAACCTTCCTCCCCAATAGTTCACAAGTTACGAGAAGCATTCCAATGATCCACAGAAGCTCTCAATCGCTTCAAAATGTCGGAGTAGGCCTCCTAAAAGAACCTGCCTTGATGGGTACTTTTGCCCTACCGCCTCCAAACAATGTGGCGGAAGTGGCCAGAGTGGAAACCTGCAATATGATATCTTCCATAAGATTCAGAAGATCCCTGAACATTTTGTCAGCATGGATCATCACCCTAATAGAAATATTGTAGCAACCAATTTTCTTGGCCTGGGGGGCAAACCAACTCTCAACGAGTGTTTGGATAGATAGGTCTAAGGAATATGGCACCTCTTCAGATCCTTGGTCGCATGTAATTTCTACAGACGAAGGAATTATTCAGCTAATGATGATAGAAGAGGCACCAAGGGAAGATCACCACCATCATTCCCATCTTCCGAATTACCAAGAAGATTATTCTAGTGACCATAATCATCCTTCAAATACTGTAAATGTGGTGGATTATGAGGATAGTTCTTTTATTGTGTCAACCTCATTAAAAAATGAAATGACTCCCTTTCCAAATCGAGTCTTTGATTTCGATCTTTCAAAGATCTCGAAGGTAAACCTTCATTCCAACCACTGCGTTGAATGCAATGAAGCTTGGGGAGCATGCACCTCGATTTGCATTATTATGCTGGGGGCATGCAAACTTATCGCGAGCAATGTTGTCGCAGAGTTCAAGCTCGTTAAAAAATAAACTCTCCATGAGCAGTTTTAGCGCATAGTTCAAGCTCGTTAAAAAATAAACATAAGTCCTGAGCAAGTGTTTCTCCCCTCGTTTAAGCTCATTAAAAAATGAACGGGTAAATAACCATTGTGAATGCCTTATCGCCAGCTTTTGAGCCTTGGTCGTTTTCTCGCCATCACCTCCACTCTGTTTTTAGCCGATCGTTCACCCCCAAATGATTGTTTACCCCTTCGAGGAACATCTGTGAAGAGTGATTCTGTTAGCCATCCTTGTGACACTGTTGTGATTGGAAAATTCCAAACCTTACTTGGAATCAGCCGCTACCAGAAATCATCACTCATTCCTCGGAAAACGAGTCTTCTTTAAGCTCTTTTCAAGTAACTCGTAAAATATAAAAAGATTGTCGAGCAATTAGCCTCTCCGGCTCGTTAAAGTCATCAGAAGTGCTATCCTCCTCTAGATTTTAATATTTTTGGACTTGAGGGATTATTACACAAAAAGATCGAGTGCTTGTCTTGTTCGACTCGTTAAAACTATCGAAACATCCCTTTTGTATTATTTTACGCTTTTTCAGACTTAAGGGATTATACAACGAAAAGGAATCTTCGAAGTCTTCTTTCCGTTTCTTTCAGACTCTCTAAAATTGAAAGAGGCCGAGTTATCTTTTTCGTTAAACTCGTTAAACTAAATAGCGACAAACGCGTCCAACAGGACGAGAACGAGTTTCACTGTCACTAGGCTCGCTAAAATATAGCGACAGGTTCGCCCGAAGGGCGGATTATATAACAAGCATATGTTATCCTCCTCAAGCTTGACAAAAATAAAGAGGTACTGGTTAGCAATGACTGGGGAAAATTGGGAAGAAAACAAGAAGAAACTTTATTAGTAGCAAGTCGCTCTTGAACATGACACTTTCTTTCCACATCCATGCCAGGTTAGGTTGTTCCGTTCACTAGTCCTCACCATTGGTCCGTCACACCATCCATCTCTGGGGTTAATGCTACCAATCCATTGTCAGTGTCGTCGATATGTTCAAGAGAAGTCATTCAGACAATTCACTTGAGTCTCACCCATTGCAATTCATTCATGCTTCATTCCTTCATGACCGCCACCCTGAACCCCCATATCATCAGTTTGTTTTCACCTCCAAAATCATTTGCTTCGTTCCGTGTCATTGATGTGGGATTCATTAAGGCCCTCCTGCGACGGGTCGCTTCTTTTCGACATCATCTCATTATCCAAGAAGTTGACTTTGAAACAACCCTTTCAGTACTTTGAAGCTTGCATGCCTCAATGGCAAGTTTCTCACTTTCGGCGACAGGTTTACATCAATGACCTTCGACCAAGAGATTCTGTGTGGTGTTCGATGCCAAGTCCCTTTTTCACACCACATAGATTGTACTGTAGTACCTTGAGGGTCATTGTTATTATTGGTGATTCCTCTCGCGCCTCTTAACAGCTTACATCATTGGCTGGTAATCAGGAAATGTATTTCCATGTTCGACTCCAAAACATTTTTCACATGGATCGACTTGTACTCTGAGTGAAGATTGGCTGCGTTTGAAGACCCCGGATCTAGTTTCATCCATCCGGGCTGCGATATATATTCAGGAATATAAAAACGTCCAGTGTACATCATTGCCGAACAGATGATCATCCAAATCAAAGGATGATGTGTCCATATCATCAGTTTGTCACACAGATGATCGTTTTTACTATGTACATGAAAATGAGTTTATAAAGCTGAGCATGGGAATGCTCGCCTCAGCTAGATCATGAAAAAATGTTGTCATATAATGTATTGTATTGTATCTTATTACAAGTCACCTCCCAGCTCAGAAAAACTTCAAATCCTCATACTAAAGAATTTCACCTGACATCAAAAACGATTAACGACCTCATGCTTTAGGGGGCAACTGTTATAGACATTTTTGGGCACTTCAACCCCAATCACAAATGTCCATAAACTGAGGGCTCTTAAGTCCCTAAATGGGTTGCTTCACTACCTAAAGGAACAAGGTCAATTGATTACATCATCTCCCAGAAGTTCTCCACTGAAAACTGCTCATAAATGGTCAAAACTAAACCATACTGAAAGCTCCATGTAGGGGGTGCGATGCATATCACCTTCCCAATCTACATGGTGCAATGCATACTATTTTGCTCCTTTTTAGGGTGCGATGGTCGGGAATGGACAAATGGCAGGGACCAAAATGCGAGGTGGAAGATCATGGAATCTTCCAGAAGCTTCCCCTCTGACACTTTCCAGTCCATTTTCGACCAGGGATGAGTAAGAGATCTTCATTCTCCAAGTGGAAGCAGGAACTATCAGAGAGAAGACACTAATCAAGATCCCAACAGATGACTCACCTCTCTGTAATCATCTATATATGAATCCCTCATCACAGAGATCCAGAGGCCGGAATTTTGTAATCTATAGAGAAGTGTTGTCAGTATTCTTGTGTACATTCACAATGTTGGGTGATTTTGCTTTGCTTGAGGTGAAAGAAGGGCTTCTTAGCTGGAGGATGCTTCTGGATTAAAGCTGCTCATGATTGTAATCCTCTTGCTACTTTTATCTGAATAAAGCTATTCTTGTTTCCTTCAATATCCTAGTGTACTTGTTTATATATGCTTGTATATGGTTAATGTATATCTGATCCTACATTATTTGTGAATTTAGATCCTTGTTTCTTGCATAGTAGTATATTGTTGTGATTCTACAGGTCCTTTTGAAGCTGAGCAGACAAAGAGCAAGCAACAAAACTCTATCAAGAAGGAGAGGGAATCAAGCGCAAGACTCAGGTTGGCCCTCTTGGTTCTCCTTTCATCTATTTTCATAAAAGGAATCAACAGTAGACTTTGATTGTTTGTTTCTAAGATAGCCACACATCTTAGTGGGAATAGCAGCATCCGCGTGGACACTATTCCCGTATAACAGGGTCCCAACTCAATAGAAGCATAGGGATGTCAAAAGTTTCTTAGGGTTAGCTGGATACTATAGGATATTTATAAAACATTTCAGCAAGTTAGTTTCTCCCTTATTTGGGTTATTGGCCAAAGACTCCGAATTTTTATTGTTAGAAAGATGCCAAGAATCCCTGGACACCCTAAAGGAAAAGTTGACTACTACACCTATTCTCCAAGGCCCAAATTGGGCTCTTCGTTTTCATATTCATGTTGATGTCTCTCATAAAGATATAGGAGCAACTCTAGGCTAGATAAATGACAAGCTACTTTATGCCATTTACTTCATGAGTAAGAACCTATCAAAATCTAAGTTAAACTACACAATAACTTAAAAAGAGCTCATAGATGTTATACATTCACTAAATAAATTTAGACATTACATTACTGGTTGCTAGACATTTGTACATACCGACCATGCTGCAATTAAATACTTGATGAACAAATATGACGTAAATGTCCATATTATTAGATGGTTACTTTTATTGCAACAATTTGATTTAGCTATTATTGATAGGCCTAGAAAAGAGAATGTAGTTGTAGACCTTTTTATCTAGATTGACTTTGGCTATAGGGGAGGAAGGAATGGTTGATGATCAGCTACCAGATTAACATTTATTTGCCATTTCAGTTCTCTCTCAATGGTTTGCTGACATAGAAAACTACTTGGTATCTGCACAGTTCCCTCCAAATTTGTCCTCAAGGAAAATAATTGAATAATAAGAAAAATTACCCCATTCACTTGGATTGGGGGCAATCACATCAAGCTAGGTCCATATCAAATTCTGAGAAGATGTGTCAGGGAGGAGGAAGTATTTGACATCCTTCTCGCTTGTCATGATGGGCCTTGTGGAGTTCACTTTGTAACCAAAAGAACAACATTCAAGGTACTACAAGCTAGATATTACGGCCCCACTCTTCACCAAGATGTAAAAAGGTATACCAACTAGTGTGATCGGTGCCAAAGGATGGGGAAGCCTACCCCTAGGGATCAAATTCTCCTACAACCTCAAGAAACTTTCAAGCCATTTGAAAAGTGGGGCATGGGTTTCATCAAGCCCATTAACCCTCCATCTAGACAAAAGAAGTACATCATTGTGTGCACCGACTACTTAACAAAATGGGCTAAGGTGAAAACTATCAAGGTAGCATCAAAAGAAAAGGTGGCTGAATTCTTGAGGGAAATTGTATTTTATAAGTTTGGATACCCTCGAGAGTTGGTCATTGATCAAGGCAGCCAATTTACATCTCACATGATTGAAAATCTGTTAACACAACATAAGATCAAGCACAAAAAATCCACCCCTTACCACCCATAGGCTAATGGGAAAGGTGGAGTAACCAACCGGGCATTGGAAGGCATTATGACCAAGGTGATTAGCAGTAGCAGAAAGGATTGGGCAGGTAGATTGGTGGAGGCCTACTGTAGAAGTTATGTTTAATTTAGGGTTTTTGCCCTAGAAGGCAACCCCTCACTATATATGAGGGAATTCTATTGCGTTTATGTATCTCTGTATTCTGAGTGAGGAAGAGAGAGGAGATTGAGAGCGAAGAGGGTGTTACAATAGATCTGTTGTAGGTTGTATCTCTTTAAAATTTGCTAGATAATATGAAAGGAAGTATTGGTTGTTTCTCTGTGGACATAGCCCAAATTGGGTGAACCACGTATATTTGTGTCTCTCTTGTTTTATGCATTTTCTGTGTTTATATTTCTGAAATATTTTATGTATTCCATTGCTCTATAATATATAATTTTCTAACAACTGGTATCACAGCCGAAGGTCTATTTAGTTGATAAACTCGCAGGAGAGAAGGATTCCTGGTTCGAGTGGGAGCAATGGCAGAAGATGGTAGGTTTAGGGTTGAAAAATTTAACGGCCAAAACTACCAACTATGGAAGATGTAGATGGAAGATTATCTGTATCAGAGAGATCTGTACCTACCACTGAGCGGAAAGACAAAGAAGCTGATGAGTATGACATACACATAATGGAATATTCTCAATAAAAAGGCACTTGGAACAATACGGTTGTGCCTAGAGGCGTCGGTAGCATTTAATATTTCAAAGGAAATGACAACAGAGGGTTTAACATCAACATTTTCCAAACTATATGAAAATCCCTTGACCTCAAATAAGGTATTACTTATGAAGCTTTTATTTAATATGAAGATGTCAGAAGGTGGATCTGTTGCAGACCATTTAAACGATTTTAATACAGTTACAAGTCAGTCAAGTTCTGTAGGGGTAATTTTGATGATGAAGTTAGGGCTCTGTTATTTCTATGCCCATTTCTAGAAAGTTGGAATGGTTTAGTTATGGCCATTAGTAACTCTATCTCTGGATCTAGTACTTTAAAGTTTGATGATGTTGTCAGTGCAATCCTTAGCGAGGAAATGCGACGAAAAAGCTCCAGTGAGACATCAGGTAATGCTTTGACTGCAGAGACTAGGGGAAGAAAAATGGAAAGAGGAAAGAGCTCAGGATATCACACTAAGTCAAGAAAAGGCAAATCTAAGTCCATATCAGGGATAGTGTGCTAGAAATGTGGTAAGAAAGGACACCTGAAGAAAGACTACAAGTCTTGGAAGGGAAAATAAGGAGACGCGCAGCAAGAAACTAATCATGAAGTGAATGTAACAAGTGATGTGTTGCAAGTTGCTTTCATTCTTTCATAAGAAATATTATTGATGCTTGGGTGGTAGATTCAGGGGCCTTATTCCATGCCACAGCTAATAGGAAACATTTTCATCATGTTGTTCAAGGACATTTTGGACAGGTTCGATTGGGTGATGATAAACCCTGTAAAATCATTGGAATGGGTATAGTTTTCATAAAACAACGTTATGGAAATCAATGGCTATTGAAGAATGTAAGGCATATTCTAGATCTAAAGAAAGATTTGATTTCAACAAGGCAGTTTGGAGGTGAAGGTTTTGTAACTACTTTCACAGATAAAACCTAGAAGGTCACTAAAGGATCCCTCGTAATAGCGAAAGGAGGAAAGATTGGTACATTGTATTTATGCAATGGTATTTCTAATTATGTTAATGCTTTAACCTCTATAGGAGAAGATACAACATTGTGGCATCATAGGCTCGAGCACATGTTTGAAAAGGGGATGTAGATTCTTCACTCAAGAAATTTGTTGCCAGGTTTGAAGCATGTTGATTTAAAATTCTGTGAGAATTCTGTTTATGGAAAACATAAGAGAGTTAGATTCCTTAGAGTTGGGAAATAAAAGAAGAGCAAAAAATTAGAGCTTGTGCATACAGATGTATGGGGACCTGCTTAGGTATCATCTTTTGGTGGCTCTCGTTATTATGTTACTTTTATTGATGATGTAACCAGAAAAACTTGGCTTTATTGTATTCGAATAAATCTAATGTATTTGATACTTTCAAGAAATGGAAAGATTTGGTTGAAAATGAGACAGGAAAAAGGTTGAAGTGTCTCAGATCAGACAATGGAGGTGAATATTACAGCAAAGAGTTTGATAGGTATTGTTCAAAGAGTGCAATTCGTGGAGAGAAGACAGTTCCAGGAACACCACAAGAAAATGGCATGTTAGAAAGAATGAACAGGACGATCATGGAGCGTGCATGGTGCATGAGATTGCATACAAGATTGCCTTTACAATTTTGGGAAGATGTTGTAGATATTGTTGTTTATCTAATAAATAAAGGGCCGTCAAGTTCCTTGGATGGTGGTATTCCACAGGAGGCATGGACAAGTAAAAATGTAAACTACTCTTTTTTAAAGACTTTTGGTTGTGAAGCCTTTGTCCACATTAACAAAGAAAATAGAACAAAGATTGAGACAAAATCAAAGAAATGTACCTTTATTGGATATGGTGTTAATGATTTTGGTTATCACTTTTATGATTATGAAAAACATAAAATCATTAGGAGCAAAGATGTCATATTCAATGAAAAGGTTTTGTATAAGGATCAGTTACAAGAAAAGAAACAGGAAAAGGAAAACAAAGAATACACAGTGCTTGACGAGATCACATAAAAGGTGATGGTGCCTGAAAATCGTAATGATCAACAGCCAGAACAACAACCACAACAGAAACAAGCACTTCAAACACCTAAAAGTGGTGTTAGAAGATCTACCAGGATGAGTAGACCCCCTGAACAATACTCTCCTTCATTATATTATGTATTGTTGACTGATTTTGGTGAACCAAAATGTTATGAGGAAGCATTGCAGGTAGAAACTAGGAAGAAGTGGGAGCAAGCCATGAAAGAAGAGATGGACTCCTTAGCGTATAACCAAACTTGGGACTTAGTCAGGTTTCTTGCAGGTAAAATAGCATTGCAGAATAAATGGGTGTACAAGTTTAAGGAAGAAGATGGAGGTAGAAAAAGGTATAAAGCTAGACTTGTGGTGAAAGGGTTTGCATAGAAAAAGGGTATAAACATTGATGAGATATTTTCTCTTATTGTGAAAATGACTTCAATCAAAACTATTCTAAGTCTAGTAGTAGCTGAAGATTTGCATCTTGAGCAGTTAGATGTAAAGACAACCTTTCTCCATGGGGATTTGGAGGAAGAGATATATATGCAGTAGCCACAAGGATATGAGGTAAAAGGAAAGGAGAAACTAATGTGAAGATTGAAGAAGAGCTTGTATGGCTTAAAATAAGCTCCAAGGCAGCGGTGTCTAAAATTTGACAGGTTTATGTCTGAACAAGGTTATACTAGGTGTCACTCTAATCATTGTGTTTATCTCAAAAGGAAAAATGATGGCAGGTATATTATATTGTTATTCTATGTAGATGACATGCTTGTTGCAAGTTTTAACATGCAGGAAATAGATGTGCTCAAAAGAAAATTGGAAAACTCATTTGCACTGAAGGATTTGGGTGCTGCAAAACAAATCCTTGGTGTGAGAATAACTAGAGACAGGAAGGATCACAAATTAGCATTGTCTCAAAGTGAGTACATAGAAAAGGTGTTGAAAAGATTTAATATGCACAATGCAAAACCAGTTAGTACACATTTTTCTAGCCATTTCAAACTTAGTAAGGAGATGTGACCAAAGACACAAGAAGACATGGATTATATGTCTAAAGATCCATATGCATCAGCAGTTGGAAGCTTAATGTATGCAATGGTTTGCACATGGCCTTATATTGCACATGCAGTGGGAGTTGTAAGCAAGTACATGAACAATCCAGGAAAAGAACATTGGATGGCGATAAAGTGGATTCTTAGGTATTTAAGAGGTACCACAAATCAAGAATTATGCTTTGGTGGTTCAAACATTGCTCTACAGGGATATGTTGATGCAGATATGGCACGTGACAGAGATAATAGGAGGGGCACTACAGGATATGTATTTACTGTAGGTGGAACAACTATAGGTTGGGTTTCAAAAATCCAAAGTGTTGTTGTTCTTTCAACAACTAGAGGAGAGTATGTTGCTACTATAGAGGCTAGTAAATAAATTATTCGATTACAAAGGTTTCTGGATGAACTGGGCAAGAAGCAGCAGTTGGGTAGGTTATACAATGACAGCTAGAGTGCCATACATCTTGCTAAGAACTCTGCATTTCATTCCAAGACTAAGAATATATAGCTCAAGTACCATTTCATAAGGTCAGCATTGGAAGATGGACAGTTGAAGGTGGAAAAGATAGACACTAGCCAGAATATTGCAGATATGTTAACAAAAGTTGTAACCAGGGAAAAACTGAGAATCTGCTCAGTTTCAATTGGTCTTCAAGTATGACGAAGAAGATGAGAAACAACTAGGTCCAAAGTGGATCATTGTCTAGCAAATGAAGCAGCGGTGAGTTGCTATAATCAGTCTCCAAGTGGGAGATTGTTGGGTGTGGAGCCTGATTATCTTCTGTATTCAAAGGTCTCAGTCGGATGTATACCCCAGGAAGATTGTACACCCCTCCACACGGGGGGTTGTGGGGGGGGCTTGTCCCCCTCATGGGGGTTCAGGGGGGTCGATCCCCCCCAGCTAGGGTGTCTAGGGGCCAACGGTCCCCCGGCGGCGGTTTGGGGGCAGCACACCCAAAGCTAAAAACATATGTAAAATTGCCTTATAAAAGTCTAGTAATTTCTAGTCAATCTAGGTTGTTCATTAGGTGGATGATCTAATGGTACAAGTTGTGTTTAATTTAGGGTTTTTTTTCCCTAGAAGGAAACCCCTCACTATATATGAGTGAATTGTATTGCGTCTATGTATCTCTGTATTCTGAGAGAGGAAGAGAGAGGAGATTGAGAGCAAAGAAGGTGTTACAATGGATCTGTTGTAGGTTGTATCTCTTTAAAATTTGCTGGATAATAAAAAAGGAAGGACTGGTTGTTTCTCCATGGACGTAGCCCAAATTGGGTGAACCATGTATATCTATGTCTCTCTTGTTTTATGTGTTTATATTTCTGCAATATTTTATGTGTTCCATTGCTCTGTAATATATAATTTTCTAACAACCTTATCAAAGTAGGAGTTCATCAGCAACATCAACAAGGAAGTGATGGTGATTGGAGAGGTCTCAACCTCCACCTCACAAAGTTCTTAGAGAAAAGAAAAAAATAAAAATAAATAAAGGGACCTAAGTGAAAACCTCCATGAGGCACCTGAGTCCAACTTTTGCATTGAAAACCTCTTGAGGCAACCCAATAGTATTTAAAAGAGAGAGAGAGAAAGAAGAAATAAAATAGCTCTAGGTGAAAACCTCTTGTGAGGTTCCCAGGGCAAGAAACAATGATGAAAACCTCCTTCGAGGTAGCCTAGTTGTCTTTTCAAAAAAATAAAAAATAAAAATGAAGAAAGAGGAAAACATACAAAAATAAAAATTATGTTTTTGCAAGTTTGTAAGAATATGATGTGCACAAGCTATAGATGACAACAGGCCCTACCAAAAACCATGTTTCCTTCATCCATCTAATCTCCTCCATACTGCCCATGTTCTACCATCCATACTCCACTCGAGATGCCAATTCCAAGCAAATTTGTGTTTTCTACAAGATTCCCTGTAATCCTACACGAGTTTCCTGTAGGTTTTATAGGAGGTCTTGAAAAAGTTTAGGAAGGGAAGTCCAGTGGAAAAATGGTGGAACAACCCTGTTTTGGGTTATGAAAATATCCATTGACCTCACCATACCTCAGCCAACACCCTCCATGAACATGTCACCACTGCATCCATCAAATAAATCAAGTTAGAAAATATAAAAAAAGAGAAAAAACATCAAAAAGATGCATTCCACAACAGCATACCTCATCTTCCACCCCGAAACAACATCCTCCACTCATTCCAAGACCCATTCAACTTCAGAAGAAGAGAAGAGATTCAAAAGTTCAAGAAAAAGGTAGCTACAAGAAATCCTGTAGACATCTTGTAGGAATTCCTATAGTAGCCTATTCCACAGGAAAATACTGTAGCAACTCCAATTCAGCTTCAACAAAAGCATCACAGTGATGAGGAAGCTCCTCCAGAGCTCAGAAGAAACAAAAGCTAGCACTTGTACATCATCAAGGGAGCAAATCTTCAACAAAATAAGAAGAAAAAACATAGTTGAAGAATATGCAGCAAGGCCAAAGAACAATGAATTAGCATCGTTCTCCAACATGCATCAACGAAGCAAAGGACCAATAGGTATGTCATCTCATGAGTACTCCCTCATAGGTACGAATGTGATTAAAACTGTAGGAATAATGTAGGGAGTTGATTTTATAAGAAAAAGATGGCCAACTAACTCGGCCACCCTCGGTCAGATAAAGAGAAGAGAAAGGGTTAGTAAACTCCACACATGGCATGTGTTAGGACCTCACATTGTCCCTTTTTGACCATATATTTTGCTATTATGTCATCCTTTTCAACCTATATTTAAAGTCCTTGTTATTGCTTTAACCCACCTTTCCAAAGGTATACAATAATTCTTCTCATTTCTATACATTTAATTTATTTTACATACAATTACATTATCTTCATAATTTAATGATTGAAAACAGATAGTTGCTGAAACAATTATCATTGCAGACTACATTGTTGAAATAGCCTAGAAAACTGCAGGGTTATTATTACAAGTTATGTTGCTGTAACAGTTAGAACAAGGATCAAATCTCGTTGCTGAAGCAGCCGTGATTTTCATTCTAGACTCGATAGCAACAGAAGAAGATCATCGAAGGAATCTACTACATTGGCTATAACAACCACATTCCAAAGTCAGCATTACCATAACCATTGTAACAACATTTTGTTAATAGGAGAAACTAATTTTCCTATTTTGGTATATTGGGTTAAAGATAGGACTTATGATGAAATCTACATTAGAGGGGACGAACAGACTATGGGGAAGGTCTAGCTGAAGGAAAAGAGCTGGAATCCTTTTGTAACATCAAATATTGATGGATGAATAAAATATTGTTTTGAACATTTCTTTCTAGTTCTCGTTCCTGGGGAATCTTGTGAGAAGGACAGGGCCCACCTTCATCACAAGATTCACCCATTATATTTCTGCAGTGCATTAAGTGTGTCTCTTATCCATACCTTGTTAAAAGTTCCTTTTACTGAATATTGTTTATGCATTATTGTTGAACTCTGTTTTTCCAATTTATTTCTGCATTATTTAGTTCATCCACAGTTAATTCATGAGTGTTTCATTGGCAATTAAGTTTACAGAGTGAGTTGGCAAGCATGGTAATCAGAAACAGGTGCTGAAGGTTCCTGCTTTGGGAATAGGGTCCTATTCTCTGTTACAACATAGCTAGTGCTTTCCTTTGTAGATTGATTCCTTTTCATTAGATTACTCTTTTAATGAAATTAAGCATTCTTTGGTAACTGTCCGCAATAGATTATTTTTGCTGTAACTCAGAGTAGAGCTTCAGTTTGCTTGGAGCAAGGTGTGACTAGTTTATTTATCACTACAACTGTTATTTCTTTTGAGATTGAGCACATACAGTGCATAGTTGCCTTTGAAATAACCAGACTTCCCTGGGTTGAAAATTTATGTAGCACTCAGTTGTTTGGATTAATAAGCAATTAAAGTGACCAACATCACGGTCATATAAAAAATCGGGAATCAATCAAAAATTGGTTAAGTCACAGAGAATGAATGAGGAAAGGTGATATGATGATCCAGTAGTGGGACCAATGGTCCAAAAGTAGGTATTTGTACTCGTCCAGCCAACACATGACCCAACAAAATCATCCACAAATAGAAATAATCGATTCACATGCAAAGTATTAGTTATTTTGAAAAGTTGAAGGCAGAGGCAACTTCAAGTAGTCTTTGAAAAAAAAAATATTCTCGACATCCCTACAGTGGCAACCTACAGGAAATAGTTAGCATCTGCAACAAACAAGAGCACCTACAAGAAACTAAAAGATACAGAGAGATTACCACATAGAGTTGCAAGAGGACACCGAGGGCAACCAATTCAAGAGTTCTCATCACCAAAGTGTAGGAAAGGGAGGTAGGTTCTATACCTTCTGTGTTTTTCATCTAGAAAGAAGAAATCCTCCTTTCCTTTGAGTATTTTTGATATGCATAAAGGTAAAGGGAATTATGTGAAGATTAGTGAAGGATAAAGAATGGAACCTCATCAACTACTAGAGTTCTTAAACTATAGCCACCCAAACCTCACTCAAACAAGAATTTCCAGAAATTATGACATGAGGTTTCAACAAAAGAGAGCCCACCAACGTAGCAAGAATATACCAGCATCCTCCTGTGGTAGAAATATTTTCAAGGGATCAATTGATGGGGTTCTTTGAGATACTAAGGGGATACGATGATGATTTGGCTAGAGAATTTGCAATGTCACTCATACCTCTCACTAGAGTCAGTGCCACTATTGTAGTGAAGGGGTTTTCAGTAGAAATTATCCCTAATATTATTAGTAGAATAACTACACTCCCCCTAGGGTTGAAATGGAGAAAGGAGGACAAGAATAACAACACTCTTCCAAAGAAAAGTTTTTTCTTGGAAGGAGAAGAACCAATTAAAGGAAAAAATGGGGTTAGAATGGAAAGTATTCCATATCCCTGGAATGAGGTGAGTTACCACATCATCAAGTATATTTCCTATGAAGGTAGATACAGTGTAGTATATGGATACCACTTTAGACTCCTCCATGATTTAAGATTTGGAGAAAAGATCTCTCCTCATAATAGACTTAGTATACCTTATTTTCTGTTACAATCAATGATAGACACGATCATCAAGGTAAAAGATGGAAAACATCAGTAGCTAGCACATCATGGGTTGATAAAACTCATCCTCAAAGATTCTCTACACAATTTAAGAATCCCTATTGCATGGTCAACATTTACAGAAATGCAGGAAGAAGGAGCAATTCGATCCATTGAGTATGACAAAAGCCCTAATGCTAGTGAGGGAGAAGAAGAAACAGAGGATGAAAAGCAAGAAACAGAGGATTACAAGGAAGAAGAAACAGAAGATGACAAAGAGGAAGAAAAAGACAAAGAGGGTGGAGAAGAAGATTTAAAAGAGGATGAACTATAGAAGGATGAACAAAATTCTGAAACACAGAGTAGGGAAGAAGAAGAATAACCAAGGGTGTCTCCAAAGTCTATAGAGAAGGAGGCATCAAATTCTCTAACTTCCCTAAGTACACCTATCAAATCAAAGGGGAAGATACAAAGGAGTTTCCAAAGCCTATAGAGAAGGAGGCATCAACTTCTCTAACTTCCCTAAGTACACCTATCAAATCAAAGGGGAAGATACAAAGGAAAACTCCACTTTACTTCAGGATAATGAAGAGCACCAAGATTAGACAAGGGAGACCTCAAACCCCTACCAAAACTCCAATTGTCATAGAGGACTCACCAAAACAACAAGAGAAATCAGTCCCTGTAGGAAAGAAGGAAGGAGAAGGGACATCAAAACAATCTTCTCCCCAGTTACCAATCACCTATGGTAGGAGACCTATCACCAGGGTAGCCTCAATGAAAGGAAAAGGTCTCCTATAAGAGACGTAGTTAGACCTACAGGAAGTAGAAAAAATGCTATAGCAAATGCTGTCAAACCTGTTGGGTTGTGTTATATTCTTTCCACGACTAACCTACATAGTGAACCGGGGGGTTAGAGGGGGGG